>PVIA01005735.1:0-109558 GCA_004024845.1 Tonatia bakeri
GCCCGGGCCTCATAACCTGAAGGACAGGATTGATGAGAAAATCAATTCCTGATTAGTGCCTTAATTTTAAGGATCTTTAGAGGAGACTAAACAGCGAGAGAGGCTGGAGGAGAAAGTCTGCATTATTAAAACCATAAATCCTCTGTGGGAGGGCGGAGGGAAGGGCTGAAGGGAGCACAGAGAGGAGCAGGCAGGGCTCCCTTTGGGGTAGGGCACTGATGGGGGTGGAGGCCAAAGGCGTGGGTCGCCCCCTCTCCTCCACCCAAAGAGGCTTCCCTGGAGGTGGCGGTGGGGACACAACAGGACCCCACTGGCCACAACTCTGTGTTCCCTGAGTGGTAGGCTGGGCCACAGAGTGGGACTGATGGCTTCTGGGTGGGGTTGGGGGTGGGGGAACGGATGTCGTGTTAGTTCAGCCTTCCTCTCCAACTGGCCTTGACCTCAGAGGCAAAGCGTGTAGGATGAGTTAGACTGTTTACATGCAGATCCTGGCTCTGCTTCCTGCCTCAGCTTCCCCGTCTGCTGGGTGGAGAAAATCCCAGTCCCCCACCTCACAGGTGTGTGTGGCAATGGACCGAGGATGTGCAGAAAGTGCTGGCACTTGGAAGGCACCCATTAAATGCGAACTTCTGTTCTCACTGCTGGGAGACAGCATGTCCCCCTCCACCATGGCGGTTTGATTCTCACCCCTTTGACAGACAGATAAACGGAGGCCCAGTGGGCCAACGTCACAAGAACTTGAGCCCAGCTCAGAAGCCAAGTCCTCCTCGGTAGGCCTCCCAGGGCCTGCTCTCAGAGGGGCCACACTTGCTGCTGGTGGGGGGACAGGTGGGGAAAGGGTTACTGAGAAGTGAGACTGTATCATCAATAGGACCCGGGGTCTGTGGGCCACATGGGCTGTGGGGAGGAGGGGCAGACTGTCCCCCTGGAAGGGTTCAGAACAGGCCCCCCGAGGATGGGCTGCTTTGTCATGTGGATGATTTTCAGCTGAAGGCAATAGACACCCTACATACTCAAGATAACCTTTTTCCTGCTACTTTAAAGAATTTAAATCTGAGACCTTGCCCGTATTTTTTCAGTGGTTTACTTGTAGAGCAGGGCAAACTTCTAGGGACTGAACATCTGCTCCTCTCGCCACCCTGAGAGCCGCCCTTCTCCCTCTGCGGCCTCAGGGCGTCTCCCATCCCTGGGGTCAGGATGCCTCCCAGACCCCCGTTCCCCTTCCGTGCTGCTCCCGCATGCGGGGCTCCCCCACGCACACACGAATTTAAACTTGGTTGTATTCTCCTGTTCGTGTATCTCACGTTCACTTAATTATCAGACCAGCCAGAAGACCCCGGAAGGGCAGGGTAAACGTTTTCCTTCCCCACAACCCTCTGTCCTGACCCTGCCCAAGAGAATAAAAACCCTCAGCCCCTGGCCAGCAGCCAAGGGCTGCGTGAGTGCGGCAGGTACACCTGGGACATCCGCCTGCCCCCCCCCCCGACCTTCTGCCTTTAATTCTCAGGGGAGCGGCTGGCCTTGAGGACCACTGCACCCCACAACTCCAGGGGGCAGCGTTTCTGCTGTGTGGAGTGTGGATTGCATAATGCAGTGGGTAGGCGGGGAGATGGTAGTGAGGAAGCAGCCCCTCCGTGGGATTTGCTCGCTCTGGTGTTTTAGGTCCCGCTGTAGAGGTGGGGGGCTGTTTCTTTTGAGAAGGGGGCCTGGAGCAGGACCCTCATGGAGTAATTCAGCAGGAGGGGCTGACAACTGTGTTGCGAGGAGGCAGCGGCGGTCCAGGGGCAAGGGCAGGGTCAACAGGGCCGCTGAGCCCAGCCCAGAGGACGGCCATGGCCTGTCCTGCAAAGGAGAGGAAGAGAAAAAGCCCAGCCAGCTCCAGGGAGTCTCTGGGGCCTGGGGCGGTCCCTCCTCTTCCCCACCATGGCAGGGCTGCCATCGTCAGCCAGCTAGGTCACTGTATCCCAGCCTGGCCGGGGCTCTGGGTCCCCCTGTGGCACATTCCTAGCCGATGGTGCCACTTTGGCCCCAAATCACTTTACGGGCTGCCCAAGGCCCACTACACTGTGGTTTATTTTAATAAGGAAGCTTGAGTACGCAGGCGACTCGGGCCTGCTGCCAGCCCCGCCCCCGCGAGTTCGAGGGCCCAGGGCCCCCCTCTTGCCCTCACTTAATTGTTTTTTTCCTGTTTAGTTTTAATTGTTAGAAATTGTCTTTGGAGCCAGTCCTCTTTCTGGTAGCCCCAGGGCGCGTCAGAAGGGGGAAGAATTTGGCTGTCTGGGGTGGAAGAGGGCCACTGGCCTCGTTTCCCTGCTTCCCTTGGGAATCTGTCCACATCCTGGCTCAGCTGGGGTCCAGGACGAGGCAAATTACGAGGTGCTAGTACTTCGGTTTAAAGCTGCGACAAGCGGGAGTGGAGAGTGATTGGTTAACAGACTGCTTGGGTCCTCGTTCTGCTGTGGCTGCTTTCTGGTTGGGTGATCTTGGGAAAGTTGCTCACCCTTTCTGTGTCCTTGCTTTCCTTGTCTGTAAAGTGGGAATACTAATACTCAGAGGGCTATTGTGGGTCTCTCCCCCAAACCTTAGCCTGATGTGGTGCCCACTGCTCCCCTCCTGGGTACCCCGGGCTCGGCCCCATTCCCCCGGGGGGGCATTCTGCCACTTCCTCTGGGACACTGGCTGCTGCTGCCGGTGGCTGGAGTACCCTGCTGTTGTTTGGCCTCACTGAAACTGGGTCCTGGTCAGCACTGGGAGTCTTCTCTGAAGCACCCAAGGCCCACCCTCCTGGTTCTGCCTGCTCAATCTCTCATTCTGCCTTCAGTCTCGTTAGTAATCACCCCCACCCCTGCGCCGGCAATACCACCCTAAGGTGGTACTGGGTTGTTTCACATGCAATGGCTCACCCATCCCCCAAATATCCCTCCAAAGCTGCTATCATCACCCCGTCTGCAAAGGAGGAGACTGAGGCCCAGTAAGAATAAGTGACTTGCTCAAGGTCAAACAGCTCATATAAGTGTGGAAGGATTTGAACTTCTGTCTGCAAATAAGTAGGCATGGACCGGAAGAGGCAGCATCTGGAGGGCAGGCCTGAGGAAGTGTGTGGGTAGATGGTGAGGCACCAGTGTGGCCTCAGCGTGGGAAGAGCAAGGGAGGAGAGAGAGGAAACAGGAAGGAGGCTGGGCCTGTGGGGGGCGCCTTTCTGTATCACAGCAGCATGAAATAGTCGAAAACTCCTCTGGAGGAAGAGGGGGATGGGTGGAAGTCTGGAGGGGAACCCCAGATGGCTGGGGCGAGGAGACACTTCCACCGTCTGCCAGGTTTTCTGGGTGGTGGCGGGGGTGAGAGAATCCAGCCATTTCAGCAGGTGGCCCTGGGCCCACAGACTCGGTGTGTTGTTACTGATGGCATGACCAAGAGAGAAGAGTGCTGGCTTAGTAGTCAGGACAGACCTTGGCATCACTCTCTAGATGGCTGCTTTCTGTGTGACTTTGGGTAAGCAGCTTAACCTCTCTGTGCCTCAGTTATCCTAGGCTATAAAATGGGAGCAACAACACGCACCTTGCAGGGCTGGACTGAGTCTTAGATGAAAGGCAGCAGCCAGACGGCTCTTTGCAGGTCCCAAGGCTCCGCAGTGGTGGCTGTTTTCAGGGTTCCTCCTGCTCCCACTTGAACTCCAGTTTATTTGGACAGAGCCCGGCCGCTGTCTGCATGTCCATTTCCTGGTCTACGAAAACGGGGAGGCGGGGCAAGTCGACTCGAACAGTCCTTCTGGCCGGGATAGATAACTTCAGGCTGGCCAGCCTCCCCCTGGAGCTGCAGGAATGTGGACAGGGAGCCACTGGGGGCAAAAGGGTTTCCTGCGGTGGCCTGTTTTCCTGGCCCGCGGAGTGGAGGGAGTCATTTGTCCTAGGCCTGAGGAGATGCAACCGGAGCAACAGGAAGAAGATGCTCTGGGGAAAAGGAACTGGCTGAGTGGAGGTCATGTTCACCTCCAAGCTGGGAAGCAATCAGGGCAGGAAGGCCCAGCTTCTGGAGCCCCTGCGTGCAGCCAGTGTCCAGGGATGATGGCCGTTGGAACTGGGCAGGGAACTGCGTCAGCCACCGTGGAACCCCAGGCCTTGCTGGATGCGTTTCACAAATAGCCGGGGACCTGTCAACTCAGGCCATGAAGTTAAGGGCACAGCCCGTGTTTCCCTGCTTTTAATCCCAGAGAGCCAGAGATGGACCCCCTAGGAGCAATTTTCCAAGGCCACAGGCCTCGGGCTCTGTAGCCCTGCTGGGCTGGCCTCTCTCATCTTCCTCTCTGGTGCTGGGAGACCTGGTGTGGTCTCCTTGGCCTATCTGAGCCTCAGTTTCTGCATCTGTGAAATGGAGATAACTGTGGTAACTTCTCTGCAGAGGGCTGCGATATGCAGAGTAGAGTGGCTCATACATGGCAAGAGCTTAATAAACATGAGCTGGCTGGTGTCCCCCCTCTTTACCACACCTGTGAAGTGGTGGTTGCTGCCTCACTGTGCAGGTGAGAAAACTGAGGCCGGAGAGGGAGAGAATGCCTAAGGACGTGGAGTTATAAGCAGTAGAGCAGGAGTGGAGCCCCCGGGCTGGCTGACTCCCAGGTCTGAGATGTCCCCATCCTTACTTACCCCTGTGATGGGTGCCTGGGGTACTGAGCAGGGGTGGAAAGGGGGAGCATTCTTTTTCCCTCAAATACTTGCAGTGGAGTTGAGAGAGGATCTCAGAGCCCAGGCTGCCCTGGGGCTGTCCTGGAGCTGTCCTGGGGCTGTCCTGGGGTGAGGACATCTGTCCAGTCACCTTTTCTCTGTGTTTAATGACCGTTTTTCCTATTTCCTGAGTGCTGTCATACGTCATCAACCATACAGATGTGCCATCACATTAACTCGTCCAATCTTCGCAATGGCCGTGTGAGGTAGGTGCTATTTTTCCATATTTCCCAGTTGAGAAAACAGAGAGGTTATTCTCTTGCCCCAAGCCACACAGCAGGTCAGAGCTGGCAGGGCCGGGACCACAGACCTCTGTGCCTCTGCTTTTCAGCCAGCTGTAGCACTAGGGTGTTATGCCCACAGCGAGTTACGCGCCTGTTCTATGCCTCCGTTTCTCCATCTGTAGAATGGGAGTGATGAGGACGGTACTTACATATCTTCGAGGATTATTGTGACATCAACTTGGTTAATGCACACAAAACATTTGGGATAGTGTCTGACTCAGAGTGAGTTTTCCATAAGTAAAAATTAGCTCTTTTCAGCTGCTTTCCTCTGCAGTCACCCCCAGCTATTCACCATATAATTAATGATGATTATCTTATCTCTAGGGAATGAAATAGATGTACCAACGTCTGTGAGGCCAGTTATACTAGATCTGCTTGCCCTTCTCCTGGAGATAAGGGCTGAATAGGCTGAAACCAAGGTGGTGATCTCTAAATATTGTTCAGAAGCAGAATTTGGGAGCAGGAGGAAAAAGTGTTAGCCTAGGTTTGCAGATGTCCCAAACTATTTTCCTCCTTGTTTGTTTTTAAAACTTCTCAATCAGGGTCTTCATAGAGAAGGGGACCAGACCTGGTCATTGTGGGTCCTGGGCACGATCCATGGCCAGAGTGGCCTCAGCGAGTGGGCCCTGTGTGAGAGCCGACTCCTGAACTCACCTAGGGACAAGGGCCTCCGAGGTCATCTGGTCCAGTGTCCCTCTCTTGAAAGAGGCAGGGATCCAGGCCGAGAGAGGGGAAGTGACTTATGCAAGGTTATAGGCAAATTGATGGGGATTGGAACTTCAGGCTTCCTGGTCACTCCTCATGAACTTAACATCGATGGGATGCCTCACATTGGCCTCGCACGGACTACAGAGTAATGAGGGGAGACAGGGGTTTCCAGTCCTCATGGGTCTGGAGGACCCACAATGACCATTCAACTGGCCCAGGGCTGAGCTGCTCGTAGACTGGAGAATGGAGCCAAGAGAACTGGTTCTAATCTCAGCTCTACCATTTTCTGGCTGTGAACTTGGGTAAGGTCACAGAGAGGTCATGAGTATCACCAGAAATCGAGGTCCCCCCATATTTGTCTGGCCTCTTGGAGTTTCCTGAGAGCAACCACAGTGTCCCCTCCACCAGTCCCCCTCTCACAGGGCCATGGTGGGGGAAGGATCTTCCAAGTGGCAGCTCCCAGCTCCTACCCTGGCCCCTGCTCCAGGCTGGTGTAGCAGCTATTGCCATAATAACGATGTGAGACAAATCGTCCACCAGACTCCATGGCTTCCAGCCACAAGCATTTATGCTCCCATTCAGGGGCCTGTGGGTTTTTCTGATCTAGGATGAGCTCACCTGGGTGCTCTATTACAGACTGCAGGTTGGGTTCAAGTTCCTTCAGGTTCAAATATGTCTGTTCTATGACCCCTGCTGAAGGGCAGCAGCCTCCCAGAGGAACCTCTTCTTAAGGGTCCACCAGACCGCAGGGGAGCAGGTCGGTCCTTACAAGCACATTTCCAGCCTCTGCTCTGCCGTGCTCGCTAATATTTCTTGCTCAAAGCAAGTCACAGAGTCAAGTCCAACTTGAGGAGGCAGGAGGTGTACCCTGTGCACAGTGCAGGGAGGAGGGTAATAAATATTTGCTGAATAATAATCCAATTTCTCATGGCCTTAAGGCCCCCACCTTGCGGGACCCCTTTGCCCTCCAGGGTTCAAATGCAGAGGGAAGAGGCAGCCCAGGCTAGAATGGGGGCTGCAGACAGGGTGAGCCCTTGTCCCTGGGCCAATCCTTGTCCCCTTGGCTTCTCCATTCTCTACCTGCAAGGCCCCTTCTAAGGGCTCTGCCAGCCCCAGGTCCTTCCTCCCTGTGCCCCCCATCCCACTGTGCAGTGGAAGTCTGTGGAACACAGAAACACAAGGCCCCATGCGGCACCCAGCTGGCTGACATTTGGGCCCGCAGACACCTCTCCCTGAGAAGTAAAGCAGATCTAATTTCCGCCCTGTGAAAAACGGTCGTCTCGCACCCAGGCAGCCCCCGCTCTGGGGCAGCCAGCTGCTCCCGTGGTGGGGACAGGGGTGTGTAGATATCCAGATTAGGACAAGCTGCAGGCACATGGATGCCGACGTGTGTGAAATCTTCACTCTTCTCTGCGGGCGCGGAGGGTGGTGGGTGAGAGGGGCTGCGGCAAGGCAGGTGGCAGTGCTGGGTGTGCAGGGGCTGGATGAGGCTGGTCTTGGAGGCCAGAGTGATGTCCCCTCTCTGGCCCTCAGATACCTCGTCTAAAATGAGGGTGGGTTCTGGAAGGCCCTTTCCAGCTCTCAAGCTATGTGGCTCTAAACGGATCTATCTACCTTTGTGTGAAGACTGGTTTTTGTAGCTCAAATGTAGGAACCCAGTTCTCAGGCCACATCCTTCCCACCCCTTCTCTGACCCTAGACATGCTTGATTGGATGCATCACCCCTCTACTGCCTGCTGCCTGGCATGCCCTCCCTGGAGGTAGCTGGCTGCCGGGCCACTGATGCCTTCTTGAAGCTTGACACAGGCCAGCCACAAGGGGGGACACACAGGTCCTCATTCTCCTTTCCCAAAAGGCACCCCTCACGGGGGCTAGCTCCAGAGGGCTCAGCCAGTCAGGGACCTAGAGATGGAACAAACTTTTCAAAAAGATGGTCACTCTGTTCTCAGACAGAATCTCCCCCGATAACCCTGGAGGAAGCTCCACGTAGCATCAAAAGCCGTCTAAGGGCACAAAGCCAGCTCCCGCATGCTGGGCTGGAGAAACCCCAGGAGGCAGGGGGATAAGGTTGAACTGCGGGTGAGAGCTATCTCGGGAGACTGGCAACCTTGTTCCACGGTCCTTCACTGCTTTTGGCAAAGGTAACAGTTAGTGGGTGACAATTTCCAGCTGGAGATGTGAGGAAAGGAGGCTCCAACCCCATCTAGGCCCAGCTGCCTTGTTGGCTCCCTACCCTCTGGGGACTCTTAGATGTCAGTGTCCCCCTGAGCTTTGTCCCTGAGAGTCATCCTCTGCACAAGCTCAGCCACCCTCATGACGTCAGGGACCCGAGTTATAAGCTGCCTTTTCTCCTTAGGTTAGACCCATAGACAATCCCATATAAAATTTGGGGTGCTGTTACCATCCCCAGGCTAAAAAGGGCAAGAGAGGGAGCCGCTGCCAGAACCTGAAAGAGGGAGGTGTCCAGAGGGAGTTACCTAAAGGAGCTGTGGCTGGCAGAGGGGCACGGCCTGCCTGTGGAAGGGAGACAGAGGGGAACTAAGCACCCCACCCACGCTCCTCCCTCCCTCTACTCTCCTGCCCCATTACTGGAACCAGCCAGAAGCTAATGGGCAGTGGTCAGGGAGCAGATGCTGCCCTGCAGTCAGCCTTGCAGGTGCAAACAGAAGGTGCCCGGCTCAGGGTTGCTGGGAAGGAAGAGGTCCTCAAGACGTGCTGAGCCTGTTGTCATCTCTCTTTCCACCTTTGAGCCTTGTCCTCCTGTGGGCATCAGGTTCAGGGCCTGGGAAGTCTCAGGGCTTTGGATTCAAGCAGACCAGAAGCTGAATCCCAGTTCCAGACCTCACTGGCTATGTGGCCTTGAGCAAGTTCCTTCACCTTCGTGCACCTCAGTGTTCTTATCTATACAATGGGAACAAGAACAACTAACTCCAAGTGCTGTTGAGGGGTGAATGAGAAAATGTATAGACAGCGCTTGGAACATAGTAAGTGCTCAATAAATGGATCTCATTTGTACCCAGACCTGTCTATTGTTATCTCTTGGCTGAACCTCCGGAACCCAAGTTCCGGTCTCAGTCCCTGTAGCTCCTCCCCGACACTGCCTCCAGAACGCTCTCCCCAAGACCGTGGTCAGAGCATGTCTCAGTCTTCCTCAAAAATCATTCATGGGTCCCCTGTGCTCAGAGAATCAAGTTCAAGTCCCATAGTTTAACAACCAAAGCCAATCAGCTTCTAGTCTTAACCCCCCTGACCAGACCCCACCAATTCTTCCCTTGGTTTTTCCATCTAAGTGGCTTTGGTCTATTCTGTCCCCCTTGTCTTCAAATGGCCTTTAGGTTTCCTAGCCTTGACTGATGCTGTCCTCTCCACCTGAATGTCCCTTCACCTTCTACCCCACGGATGGGACTCAAATGCCCCATCCTCCATGAAAATTCCCTCCCCACACCCAAATGTGACAGCCCACAGCACGTTTCTCATGCTTCCGTGGGGCACTTGCTCCATCCTGCCTACCAGCGAAAGTGGCACGTCTGTCCCTCATCAGTCTTTGAGCGTTTTGAAGGCCAGTCTTGTGGCAGCCCATGTCTGGCTCTCTGCCACCCCTAAGCCAGTGCCAGACATGGGTGAGGGCCTACTGTGTGCCAGCGTGATCCATAAGCATCCACGTTGATCCTTAGAGGATACTCACAAGGTGTGGGCACCATTACCCTTTTTTACTGATCAGGAAACTGAAGGAGGCAATTTACCTTGGGCCGTTGGCTAGTGTGTGGAGAAGCAGGCTCCAAACCAGGGGGCCTGAGCTCTGAAATCTGTGCTTTCCCCGCTCCCTTTGGGGTTCAAGAAATTTTGAAAAATGGACCAATGAATGAATGAATGAATGAATGAATGAAAAGGAGGTGGCAATAGCAACATGCCATAGTGGTTAAGAGCGAAAAAGACTTGGGTTCAAGCCCTACACTTTCGACCTTGGAGCAGTGGCTTCTCTTCTCTGAGCTGAGCCAGTGCTCGGGCAGTGCCCCCTTCCTGCCCTTCCCAGCAACCCCTCCCACCCTGTCTTCCGACACAGCCTGTTTTCCTGGTCCTGTCAGGACGAGGCAGGTCTGGGGTCCGGGCAGCTCTGGGGTCCGGGCAGTTCTGGGGTCCAGGCAGGTGGGGACTTCCCAGTGGGGAGCAATAAGCACGTGGCTGAGAGTGGTGCTGCGGGGAGAGGTGGGCAGCTTGTGGGGAGCACAGACGGCCACTGAGATTGCCCTTCAGGCCACTGTGATGAACACTAAGATGCCTTCTCCAGAGCTCAGAGTGGGAAAAGGGCTTGTTAAAGCTATTTATATCCCTGCTGCCTGCCAGCTGACAACATAATCACAGTGCCTCCCACTGACTTTTATTTGTCAAGCACATTTGTATACCCTCAAGGCCTCAAAGAGTGGGTGCTGGTGGCTTGGCTGGATAGCCTGGCACTCCCAGTAAAGACGGGCGTTTACCAGGAACCCCAAAGGGGGCTACTGCTGCTGCTCCCCTGAGGGCTATTTTTGTCAAAGGAATCTTTGCTGGAAGTTGCTGGGCTGGCCAGGGGTCTGCACCTGGGTCTTTGCCTGAAGCATCTGTAGCCCGGGTTTGGCCCAAGTGTCCAATGGCTGGGCAGCATCTCAGTAATTGAGCAAGACTGCCCTTTACACTCCTCTGAAAGAAGCACCATCGACTGGGTCCATAAATCAACCACTTTAATTCTCATCAGGGACAAGTTTGACAAGGAGATTGCTGGCTCCAGTGTGAATGTGATGAGGGGTCAAAGAGCAAATCTGGTTAAAATGGTGTCCTGCCCTAAGCACCGGAAATGCCTGCTCACATGTCCCATGAAATGTTCCCGTTAACGATAGAAGACCATAATGAAAGTTATTTGGCTCTGGCTGGTGTGGCTCAGTGGATTGAGTGCCAGCCTGTGAACTGAAAGGTCACTGGTTCGATTCCCAGTCAGGGCACATGCCTGAGTTGTGGGCCAGGTCCCCAGTTGGGGGCATGCAAGGGTCAACAGATCAATGTTTTTCTCGAACATCAGTGTTTCTTTCCTTTTCTTTCTCCCTCCCTTCCCCTCTCTCTAAAAGTAAATATTTTTTTAAAGTAATTTATTTGAATGTGTGAGACTGACATCTATATCATTCCAGCCTCAAAATGCACGACAGGCAAAAGTAAAAGGTGAGAAATCCAGATCGAAGGGCTGATTTGTTCTTTCATTTGTTCATTCATTCATTTGTTCATCTGCAGGAATACTCTGCCCTGAAATCTTTGTGTGGCTGACTCCTTCTCAATGTGCAGGCCTCAGTTCAAAGGCTACCTCCTCAGAGAGGCAGCCCTGACCACCCTTTCCAGTGGAGTCTCTCCCCCTCCACCCTACCGTGATGCTACTACATCTTTGTGGCTTATTTCTATCACGACACTTTCCAGTAACTGAAGTTCTCTAGTTTATTTCTTCGTTGGCCAGTTTGTGATCTGCCATGCCCACTGGAAGTAAGTTCCTTCGGAGGAGGGATCTTACCTTCCTGTCCATGGTTGTATCCTTAAATGCCTGGCGTGATTCTGCACCATGATGACCCCCCCATCCACCCCACATTTGCCAAGAACCCCCCAGCTGTCAGGCCAGTGCTGGGGCTCCATCGTGGCCTGTTTGCTGCCCTCAGGAGAGTTTGACGAATGGGGTAAGGGGTGTGTGGGAACCATGTGTTGCTGATGCTTTGACACCTGGGGCCCTATGGACCCTGAGAGACTGCCTCTCCCAGGCCAGCTGTTTCCCTGAGAGTGAACAGTTTGCCCTTGATCATGACTTTCACATGCAAACCAACCAACTAGAGACCAAACCCCAACCACCTCATTTGTCCCTCTATGGGGCTCGCTCACTCTGGGCCACTATCCACCCATCCCAATCACCCTAGGGACAGGTACCAGATGACTAGGGACAGCCCCTAGTCCCCAGAGACCACTGAAATTATTCAGACTGGCCTGCTTATCCTGCTTTGCCCATTCTTCCCACAGAAATGACAAGAAGGCTCCCGCCTGCATTTTTCTCTAGCTTCCTCAGCCTCCTTCCTGACCCTGGTGTTCCCGGTATGGGCTCCCTGGTGTAGAGTGCCCCTTCCTCTTGGGAGTTGTGAGTAACAAACTATTTTTTCTAAGGTAGCATCTCCTGGTCTGTTGGCCTCATCATATCTGAATAATAGCAAAACCTACATTTTAAATAGGGCTACAAGAGTAAAGGACAGCCCAAGGTGCTAAGGCGACATGGGAAGTGGCATGTAACTCACATCTGGTGACTAGTGTCTGCAGGGTGGGCATCCAAGTTGCCTCAGCTGGATGGGGAAGGTGGTGGGCCTGCTAAGCAAAGGGCAGAGGTTTGCAGAAAAGAAGGGGATGGAGCTTTCTGGGAATTTAAATGGTCCCATATGGCTGGAGCAGAGCTGAGAGGAGTTACAGCACGAGAGGCTGGAGGAGAGTGGGACCAAATCTTGGAGGACTTTGAATGGGGCTGGGTTCGTTTTTGAGCAGGCACACAAGGAGCTGTGAATGGAGCCCATCAGACGCGTGGTCCCTGAATGTTTTTTTTCCCAAGTCAGAGTCCACTTGGCGACCGTCCTATGTGTGGAATGTGGTGTGTTACCAGTCCCTGACTCCCACACTCTCAACTCCAGGCCTGGCCCACGCCACCCCTCAGCACCCCCAACATGCTCTTTCCTGAGTCTCTCAGGCAGCTGCTGTTTCTGCTGAGGGCCCCAAACTGAATCACATCAGCCCATATTCTCCCATCCCCATTCTTCCCAACTTTAGCACCCAAGGGTGGAGGACAATGGTCCTGACTCTGTAATGGGTGGAGTTATCACTGCATGTGGCATCCAGGAGGTCAAACCCTTTGGGATTCTGACCCACTGGTATACTGAAAGAAACTGAGGTGGGGTTGGAGTGGGGAGCAGGGCCTCGTGGAAGGGGTGACAGTTGTGGATGTGGCCCAGTCTGGGTCTCCAGAGGCCTCAACTGATTGGCATATCAATCTTCCACTCCTGTTGTCTCTTTAGGAGCCTGGTTTGGCTCCAGGAAGGAAGATAGGGGCCCCTTTGCATTGGCCTGGAGGAGCCCAGAATGCATGGAAGCAGACCCAGAGCCGAAGGAGAAACTCCTATGTCTGAGTGCCTTCAAGCCAGGGTCCCAGCACGCGAGGAAACAGACCTAACCTTTGACTGTCTACAGCCTTGGCCTTGAAGAAAATAACACAGGCTCTCTGGAGAGATCCTTTGTGGCAATGAACATTATTGGGCATTTGCTCAATTCACTCATTCATTCGACCAACCAATCAGTATTTTCCAGGGCCTACTGTGATGGTTTAGGTGCCAGATGTACAGCAGTGAACAAAAACGTCCTGAACCTTTGTTGTCAGGGAGTTTAAATTCTGTTAGGGGAGCTAGCCAATAAGTGAACAAGGAAATAAACATGTCTGTAAGTGACAAACATTAGGGAGCAAAATGAGTAGGCTTTATAAAAAGAAGAAAAATGAAAGAAGGAGAGGACTTAGAGAGGGGTGTGTTAGATCTGACAGGGTGTAGAATTTACATTTTGATACGATCCATCAGCAGCTGGGTGGAGAAGCTGTGCCCAGTGCCGTGAAGAATAAAGAAAGGACTAAGAGGTGGCTTCCCCTCTCATGCTATGTGTGGCCTGGCTGAGGGGGAGGTTTTTACCTAAATAGAATGGTTACCATTTCATGGGAACATGCTACGTGCTAACACATTACGTGGGTAATTTCATTTAATTCCCACAGCAACCTTTGATGTAAATATTATGTTTTTAATTTAAAAAAATTATTTTATTGATTATGCTATTACAGTTGTCCCAGTTTTTCTCCCCTTTCCTCCCTCCACCCAGCACTCTCCAATCCCTCAGGCAATTCCCACGTCATTGTTCATGTCCATGGGTCAGGCGTATAAGTTCTTTGGCTACTCCATCTCCTGTACTGTACTTTATATCCCATGGCTATTCTGTAACTACCTATTTTTACTTCTTAATCATCTCACCTCTTCATCCATCCCCCCATCCCCCCTCCCATCTGGCAACCTCTTTCTTAAACAAGTTCCTTTAACATTTCATATAATAATAGTTTGGTGATGGTGAACTCCCATAATTTTTTCTTGTCTGGGAAGGTCTTTATCTGCCCTTTGATTCTTAATGATATCTTTGCTGGGTAGAGCAATCTTGGCTGTAGTTTCCTTGCTTTTCATGATTTTGAATATTTCTTGCTAATCTCTTCTAGCCTACAAAGCTTCTTTTGAGAAATCAGCTGACAGTCTTATGGGAACTCCCTTATAGGTAACTAACTTCTTTTTTCTTGCTGCTTTTATGATTCTCTCTTTACCTTTAACCTTTGGCATTTTAATTATGATGTATCTGGATTGGACCTCTTTGCATCCATCTAGTTTGGGACTCTGTGCTTCCTGGACTTGCATGTCTATTTCCTTCACCAAATTAAAGGAGGTTTTTTCTTCATGATTTTTTCATATATTTCCAATTTCTTTCTCTTTCTCTTCTCCTTGTGGCACCCCTATTATGTGAGTGTTGGAATGCTTGAAGTTGTCCCAGAGGCTTCTTACACTATCCTCATTTGTGGGGTGGGGTGGGGATTTGTTTTCTTCTTGTTGTTTTTATTGGTTCTTTTTTGCTTCCTTATGTTCTAAATCATCAATTTGATTCTTGGCTTCATTCATTCTAATGTTGTTCTGTAAATTGTTTTCTTATTTCAGTTAGTGTATCTTTTATGTTTGATTGGATCTTTTCGATGTTGTTGAGGTCCTCACTAAGTTCCTTGAGCATCTTTATAACCAGAGTTTTGAACTCTGCATCTGATAGATTGCTTACCTCCATTTTGTTTAGCTCTTTTTCTTGAGTTTTGATCTGTTCCTTTATTTGTGCCATGTTTCTTTGTCTCCTCATTTTGGCAGCCTCCCTGTGTGTGTTTCTATGTATTAGGTAGAGCTGCTTTGACTCCATGTCTCAGTAGTGTGGCCTAATGTAGTAGGTGTCCTATAGGGTCCTGTGGCACAGCTTGCCCTTGCACCCAAGATGGATACTCAAGACACGCTCTTCATGGGGGCTGAGTACACCCTCCTCTTGTAGTTGAGCCTTGATTGCTGTTGGCAAGTCAATGGGAGGGATGTACCCAGGCCAGCCAGCTGCAAGGACTGGCTCTGACCACTGACTAGTAAGTTCTGCTCTCCGTGGAGGATCAGCTGTGAAGGGGCAGGATGGTGGTGCTCCTATGTGGTCTATAGCTGTCCACTGGGTGCACAGGCTCTGGGGGTGCAGGCCAAGGTCAGTCCCCACCTGTGTTCTGCCCAGGATCACCCTGCATGAGCTATAAAGCAATCTCAAGATGGGTGCCCCTTGTGCTGGGCTTGGAGATTCTCAAGTGAAGCCAAGCTGTGAAGCTAGGCTGGCTGCTGCTAGTGCTATGCATGGGACCACTTAGCAAGAGGTGCAAGGGCTGGGGACTCAGTGAGGCCAGCCGTTGCTTGTTTGACAAGGTTTAGGAAGTTGTGAAGCTTGAGCCAAGACCAGCCATTCATATGTAACAGCCACTGTTAACAGCTTGGGTGGGTGGAGCCTCAGGGGATGTTGGCGGGGGAGCCAACTGTGTTAACCAGGTTGATGGTCTCAGATACGGCACCCACCTCCAGCTCTGTGGCTCTGTGGGGAGGCTTCAGAAGAGGGACAAAGGCCTCTGCTTGCCTTTCTGTTCGGGAGAAAGCTGTCCTCCAGCTCTTGCCTTGATGCCAGACACTTCAGTCCCTCTCTGTATGTCACTGGTATCTTTCAAGCTGCTACCCCAGTGCTGGAGCTCAGAGGGAGTGAGTCTGAGTAAGCCTGTGTGTGGGTTCTTTAAGGGACATTGCTTGAGACTCCAGCAGTTTCTTCCACTGACTCAATGCCTGCTGGTTTTTACAGCCAGAAGTTATGGGGTCTTATCTTCTTGGCACTGGAAGCCTGGGCTGGGGGCCTAGTGTAGGGCTGGGACTCCTCTTTCCCAAGATAGCTCTCCTGAATTTTTATCCACAACATGTGGGTGTAGGGTCAGCGCATTTCACGTCTCCACCACTCCTATCAGTCTGGATGGATGTAGTTTCTTTAATTCCATGGTTGTTGGACTTCCATTCAACTTGATTTCTGATGGTTCTGAATGATGGTTGTTCTATAGTTTAGTTGTAATTTTGATGTGGTTGTGTGAGGAGTTGAGCTATGTTTACCTACACCTCTATCTTGACTGGAAGTCTGACATAAGTATTATTTCACCATTGCATGGACGAGTAAACTGAGGCCTGGAGCCATCAAGTCACTTGCTCAGGATCACAGAGCAGTTGCAGAGTGGGGGTTCGGCGACTCAGCATCAATGGCCTGACAGCTGGGGCAAGGGGCTTGACCACAGCAGCATAACTGTGGCACAAACACAGAGGTGAGTGCTGTTAACAAAGGGCATGAGGCTTCAGTCAGTAGGCAATGGGGCCACTGAAGGGGTGTGAGTAGAGGATTGACTTAAAGGAAAGGCAGGAGAATAAATTTGTGATGATAGGGAAAATTAGTGGGAAGAAAGGCATGAGATAGGCATGAGAGAGGCAGGCCACCATGTCAGAAATGGCAGAGTATGTGGTTAAAGGCATGGACCTAGGCCCACAGTGCTTGGGTTTGGTCAGCTCTGCCAAGCAGGTAGTGGGTTCCGTCAGTGCCCTGCCCTGACCCCTTGGCCCTAACATTTGATTGTAATGGTCTGACTCCCAACTCCCAGCACCAACACTGCTTTGCTGAGAAATCAGGTTGCTGACGCCCACTCTACCTGCCAGGGACTCGGTGCCCCCAGGAATACCTCTCAACTGTGGACTGAGTTGGTGTTTCAACACCCCAGCTCCCTGGTGCTCCCCAGAGCGCCCTAGAGGGACTGAGCTCCAGCGCTCACCTTGGCGACTTGTGTGACACCACACTCCTCGCTGGCCACCTGGCCTCCTCCACCTTCCTTCTTTACTCCCCTACCAGAGTTTCCTGGACCCGCTGCCCAAATATACTTCTTGCTCTTGAATTCCTTACTTAGGGTTAGTTTCTGGGGAAATCAGAATAAAACAATCAATTTTCAACTGTAGGGCTTAGGGTGACTTATTTCACCTTTCTATGCCTCAGTTTCCTCATCTAGCAAATGGGGATGAGGAGGGTAAATAATTTACCTTATGATCATTGCAACGAGTGAGTTCATAAACACAAAGAACTCAGCAGCTTGCATGTAGTAAGTTCTTAGCAAATGTCTGCCAAGATTGCTTCAGAACAGATGCGGTAGATGAGGGAAGGAGGCTGGTTGTAAGAAGGGAGAGGGGGACAGATGCATGAGAGCTGGCAGCTGAGCAGGGGCGAGAAGGAATCAGGACAAAGCCAAGTTTGGAGCCCGAAGAGCTGGAGAGAGAAGTGCCATTTACAGCCCTGGGCGGCCCGGAGGAGGAGCTGGGTTTGGGGGGAGATGGTGAGATGGTGAGTACAATTTTAGAGTCGGTGTTTTCAGGTGCCAGACAGCCATGCGCAGACATCTAGCAGGCAGCTGGGGCACGGGCTGAGCCAGAGAGAGGGCAGACATGGCAGCGCTATGGATTCGGGACTTACCTGGAGGAAAACGAGTGTTGTCGCAAAGGGAGTTGAGTGGGGAGCAGGTGGGGTAAACCAAGCAGAGGTGAAGATGGCGAGGAGGGGGAAGATGGGTGAGGCTGGTCCTCTAGGGAGCAGGAGTGGGGTGGGGGCCTGGAAGCCAGTCTGTAGGTAATGTGCAGGCGGGGGGGAAGTCCTCTTTCTGAAATTTTGAAATGCTGGGCCTTTCTGAGACTAGAATCATGGCAAGCCTGTGTCTTGAGTCTGGTGGTCCGGATTCAGTGCACATGATTGATTGGGAAGGGAGAAGGGGAGGGAAGGAAGAAGGACAGGGCAGGGCAAGTCTCAGCTGGAGCCTTGCTCCAGCCTAATCCCATGGGGAATTCTGCAGCACAGTCTTAACTACAAGCAGGGGGGCTGGCCTCTTGTATTCACAGGGCCCTCAGCCATTGGCTCCTGCTGGGTCAAGGGTGATTCTCCAGATGGGGGAACAATCTGTGAACTATTAGCAGCCAATACAGTAACTGAAGAGTGGGGCACAGGCCCAAATAAGGGATGGGGGGGCACCACCCACACCCAAAGTAACTTGGAGGAGGTCTTGTTCATCCAGGCCCACCCTGCCCTGACTGAAAGGCCCTTTATGGACCAACAAATACTTATCCTTTTCACCCAGAGGAAACAGGAGATTCACTCTGGCAGAAAAGGAAAGCTGGATTTCAAGAGTGAATTTTATGATTGTTCTCACTCTGTATCAAGAGAGGGAGGCTGACATTTGATCTTCATGAGGATAGCTTGGCTACAGTGGCGGGCCCTGTGCACCGAGACAGATCGCCCCTAGTGTGTCCCTAAGCCCTGGATGCATGGGCCAGGCACTGAGCTAAGGGCTTTGCAGGCGCTCTCTGATGATCCAAGAGAAAGATGCTCGATTCCCCTTTTTACAGATGAAAAAGCTGTGGCCTCCTTGATCAAGATTAAGCAGCTAATAAGAGAGAATGGAATTGAACTCAAGTTTGTCTGAAGTCAGAGCCCAAGTTCTTAACCTCTTCCCTGCCTCTTCACCTGGAGTGGTAGAGGGGTGATGAAGGCTTTAAATTGCATTTGGCTTGGCAGGGCACAAAGGGGCTGCTATCCTGAGTTCCCAGAAACTATTATCCAATTCCATCCTCTGCACCCCACCCTGGTCCTGATATTTTAAAAGAAGCAAGCAAGAAAAGGAAGGAAAAAACATATTTCACTACGAACCCACCAAACTGAGGACCCCTGATCAATGCTGCCTTGGGATGCTGCCTACAGGTACCATCCCACCCCACCCCAGAGAGGACCTCTTGGGTGCAGCTGGGTCCCCAGAAGCAGACCATGGTCTGTGTGCAGGCCTCATTCCGGGAGCTTCAGGACACTGTGAACAGCTCCTGCTTGGCCTGGTTTCCACAATCCCATTGACCTCCAAGCCTCTGATGATGGCCACCTGAAACAGACCAGTTTTGGCTGCAATGCTTCGGTCTGGGGAGAAGCCAGAACCAAACACAGGGGACATTTCCAGCTGCCCTGGAGGAGCCAGCAGTCCCACCCTCTGGCAAGCCTGGGGATTTGTCCTGGTTTGAGCTCTGCTGGGCCCAAGCCCACCATTGATAGGGGAGGCCATGCGGAGCCACCAAAGTCCCCTGGACTGCGTGTCTGGAGTCTTGGGCATTGGGCCCTCCTTTGCCTCAAACTCACTGCATGGCTCAGGATCAGCCACTTACCCCCTGGGGCCATGGTGTCTTTGTCTGGAGAAAGGGGATCAGTCTGTGACCTTCCTTCCGGGTGGTCATGTGGACCAGATGGGGCCAGCAAGAAAGCACGCCGTGTGCGAACACTGGCCTCCCTGCTGCTCCTCGAACCCAACAGCGAGCATGAGACTTTGGGCATCTCTGCTGGCTGTTCCCTCCGACTAAAATGCTGTTCCTCCAGTTTCCCAGATCGTCTCCTACACATCTCAGGTCCTGTTCAAACGCCCCTTCCTCAGAGAGGCCTTCCCTGGCCACCCATCTGAAAGTGGCATCCCCAGCTCTGTCCCCTCCCTGCTTTACGTCACCTTTGCTCCTGTCACCACCTGGTATGTGTTCACCGTCTTTTTCTCTCCCTCCCTCTGTAGAACGGAGCTCCCTATGGGCAGCAGCCTCGCTGCCAGTGTTCCCCTCCGGCCTCACTGCACACTCGCCAAGGACGTCACATGACTGCATTTCCCCTAATCCCACAGCTCCCTGTGTCTCTGTGCCTCTCCTTTGGCTGTCCCCTTACGACAGAGCAGCCTTTCCTTTCTTCAAGACCTTTACCTGGTGTATCAGTGTCCCCTCCTCTATGCTCTTGTAGCACCCTGCTCTAGCCCCAAAAATGCACCTTCCAGGCAGCACCGTGACCCGAAGGGTGTCTGTGAGTCCCGACAGTCATGTCCATTTCTCTATTGTTAAGCTGCTGCCTGGGCTGGCACCAGAAGGGAGTAGGAAGTGAGGGGCACACAGCTGCTCACGCAGGGTGAGCAGGCACATCAGGAACACAGGGCCCCAGCCTGGGCCCTTGTGGCGGGGATGGGCGGCCAACGGGTGGGGACCAGGCTGGAGCAGAGGATGAGCAGGTTCTTTTCTGATGTGGTTTGCACCCTAGACAAAGCTGGGCTTGGCTTGGCCGTAGCCCTGGTAGGTCGGCCCCAGGTGAAGGTCTCTCTGAAAAGGGTCTGGGTCTCATGAACCACATGGTGGTCTGTGGGCAATGGGTGAGCAATGAGCTGGTGAGCAATCGCTGGATCCTGATCAGGAGAGTGAGACCCGAGAAGATGGGGAATAAACGGGTGAAGTCCTGGGCTCGGCAGAGGGAGGAGGGGAGGAGCGGCAGCTTCGGCAAGGGAGCAGGTTGCCAATTTCTGCTAGGCCGCCGACTGGCAGCAAGGCTTTGGAAGAGCCCTGTCATATCTCTGGGATTCAGAGTTTACTTTTTAACTTCAAATAAAGTGTTACAAAATAGATTTTGTCTCACGCTCAAAAAAAAAAAAAAAAAGGATTTTGGCACGCTGGGTGTGCCATTCTGAGCAGACACTGAGTTTCATGGGACAGACCCTGAGTGATTAGTAATGTCTGCCATGGGCATTGTCAAGGACGTCTGCCATTCAGGAATGGATCCACAGTGTCTTTCAAACTCTAACGTTTCATGACTCGCTGACTGTGTAGAGCTGAAGACTGTGTGTGTGTGTGTGTGTGTGTGTGTGTCGAGGGAAGAGGGGTCTAAAAGATAAAAATGTAGTGGGTTATGAAACTTGGGTCAGACCTGCGGAGAGCTCTGGGGTGGACAGAGAGTGGAAGCAGCCTCGGCACCCACATGGAGCACCCTCCAGGACAGCCATCTGTATTTGCAAGCCGAGTCGCAAACCATTGCTAAGTCATGAAATAAATTTAGTTGGATACAAGTAGTATTTTGAGAACATACAGAGTAGAACAGAATAAAATAGGATGAAATTAAGTGGAAGATTTTAGATTTCAACATGATGGGGTTCGAGACATACTTCCCCCAAATGCGGTGCCTGGGCACACTGCACGGTTGGAGCTATGGGAGTTGGAGGGACCAGCACGACAAGCAGGAAAGTCACTCCAAACCCCTCCGCCCTCTGCCCTGAGGCAGGTCATACACCCTCCCAGGAGAGGTGCCCTCCACGTACCTGGAAAAAAGGGATGTCCTGATCTCTGAAGCCAGAGGGGCACCAGGAGGAATCTGAACAAACAGACCCTGCTCAGCGTGCCCCGTCTACTGCGGTTCCCTCAGACTCTTTCATCCATCACAGTCCTCATGGTGGTCACCGCGCACTACACCTCACGTGCAAGTTCACGGGTCTGTCTCTGTAGCGCTTCATCGCCTTATGAGGCTTTCGCGCCGCATAAAGCTCATATTAAATAAACGTTTGCTTTTCTCTTGTTCATCTGTCTTTGCCAGCTTTATTTTCGGACCAGACAGGGACCCTGAGAGGGCCCAGGGAAACTTTTTTCTCCCCTACGAATGCATGAGATGAGGTTCAGTGGTGTTTTGTGGGTGTTTCCAGTTGGGTATGCCAAGGGGAGGTCATGACCCACTTTCAGCTGGGGCTCGTGGTCCAGAGGTTTGAGAGACTGTGAAGGAGTTGGGTGAGCACAGGTGCTTTGCACAGGACAGTCCTGGTTCGTCACCTGCTGTAATCAGCTAGCACCTCCTTTCACCCCCTGGCGTGATTGTAAATATGTCAATGTGAAGGTTTTTTCCTTCAATAGGTGGGGCCCAGTTCTCCCCCTCTTGAGTGTGGCCTGGACTTAGTGACTTGCTTCTGGTGAACACAATGGAGCAGAAGTGGCAAGAATCAGGGTGAATGAGAAAACTGCAAGGAGACTGGAGAAGGGCCTGCCCGAAATCCGGGAGGGTGGCCGAGTAGATTCCGATGGTGACATGCGCAGCCGAGATGGACTGACCAGACAAAGGCTGCAGCACGTGGAAAAGAATGCGTCATGGTCCAAGGCTCATCAGCGTCAAGTTCCCCCTAATAAAACGTTTCCCCCCCTTTCACAGGATGACTAGATTAATAGATCAGAGAATCCAGGGCAGGTCATGTGGTTTAAACAGCCCCCACCCAAGGGTTTGTGTCTGGGGGCGGGGACGGATTGGGAGAAGGGACTCGTGGTACAAACATTGCCCTCGCTTCCACCTTCCAGCGATTTTGCCAGAGACTTGGATGCAGACGCAAACAATGTGCTCATCCAAACCTTGAAAGCACAAGTTATTCTGAAACAGCGGATTTGTAATCCAAAGCTCTCTTTCCAAGCAGGATGCTGGGCCAAAATCAACAAGAAAAAATTTAACAGTAATCAATATAAAGTCAGGCATTTTCAGATCAAAAAAAAAGAAAAAAATCAATGACCCAAGAAACAAGCTCAGGGCCGTGGATGGGGCCAGCTTGGCAGAGTTCCACCTTCAGTGATCTGGTCGTTTTTAGTTGACCCTTCAGGTCTAGTAAGCGCAAACAGTGGGCCCCGACAAGGGTTCCTAACTTAATGGAGAGCTTAGTGGTGGGAGGGACTACCCACCTCTTAATGGAAGGAGGTAGTCCCTCCCATCTGCTTCCTGCCCTGGTCAGCTACACCTAGTGCTGGGGTTTCAAATCTGGACCCCACACTTTATGGGCACAGAGTGTCCAGAGGGGAGACCCAGAAGGTGACGGCAGAATCTAGTGTCCTCATGTGAGGAATGGTGGGAATCTTGGGGGAAGAAGCATGGGACAGGAGAGAAGGCTGAGCAGGGACAACTTGTCTGCCTCGGAACAGCTGTGGGGCTGACTTGGGGAGGAGGCAGGAGCCAAGACCAGTGGGCAGAAGTAACAGGGCAGCTGATTTGGGGTTACCTGGGGGGTGTTTGTATGGATGGGCTTGTCTGTGGGTGATTGCCCAGCATGAGCTGCCCATCACTGGGGTGAGCGGTTGGAACACAGTCTGGTCCAAGTGTGAGACTAACCATAGTAGCCCAGAGTGCCTCCTCTTCCCTATCCAGACAAAGCTGCTGGCCTCCATGGAGACCTTCTCCAAGGTAGGGGATGATCCTTGGTTGGGCAAGGGGACAGGTCAGCGGAAGAGAGAGGGGTACAGAGAGGGGGCAGAGTCTGCCTGCGCCACCCTGCAGGGCTCTGTGGACACTCACTGAGGCAGATGACGTCATTTCCTTTTGGTGTCGCACAGGCCAATTAGGGAGCGGAAAGGGGAAGCTCAGGAACCAGGCAGCAGGACTTCCCGTAGCCCCAAACGTCTCCCACAAGGCTCTGCGGGGCTGCAGGGACACTCTCACCATAGGCGTACACATTCATAGGCACAGACACATGTCCAAACATCAGCCCTCATATACATGCTCACACAGCCACAGTGATAAGCAATCACATGTGTTCCCACCTGACACACGTGTAAGCCCTGTCTTGGTTAAGATTCCTGGGAAACAGACTCTGAGATGGCAACCTGCATACAGGAGGCTCACCGGGGAGAGCTCTCGGGAACAACCCTGCAAAGAAGCAGGATTGGGGGGGGGAGGAGCTGAGCTTCCGTGCAGTCACAGTGGAGTCCTCTGCCAATCCCCCACAGAGCTCTGAAGCTGGGACGGCCCTTCGGAGATGGCAGGAATCGAGGGGAAGGGGTGGGGCCTTTGTATCCCTGCAGGGACCATTCGCTGGCTGTGGGGAGCAGGGAGTATTCAGGGGAGGTGCTTCTTTCCAGAGCCAGCCCTCCTGGTAGCTGGGCCAGGAGTTATGGTCCTGGAAGGGAGATCTGGGCAACACCCCAGCATCCACTACGTGCCCTGGATTTCTCCTTGCCAGCCCATGCACACCTGTTCCTGGGTCAAGCCCACCCATGAGCGATGAGGCAAACAGAGGGGACCTGGCGGCAAGGTCTCCTTCCTGACCAGTGATGGGAAGGAGGGGCCCGCAGCCGGAGACAGGCCAACTCCGGGAAAGAATCACGGAAAGATCGGGGTAGCCCAGGAAGAGTGCCAGGTTCCTTCTTAACCAGTCTATCCTCTCTCCTAAGAAATTTCCATGAACTTCTGTCTCTCTGCTCCTTTTACCCTCCATCTGAGGAGCCCAAGAGTCATGGGACCAGTTCTCAGAATTTTTCTTTGTACAATCTCCCCGCAGCGATTGGCCTCACTCTCTTTGATGTCTAACATCTATTGCCTCGGTGCCAGCGCTCAGTCAGAATGTCTATTTCCACATCCTGGTGCCCTGGCATGGTGGAGGGCACATCCCCCACATGAGGCCGGCTGGGTTTAAGCGCTAGCTCTGCCCTCACTGTGGACTTTGGTTGGGGTATGTGCTCTCTCTGTGCGCCCCCTGCCCCATCTGCAGACTGGGGTAACGAGCCCGTGGGCCTGCACCATGAGGAGCGCAGAGCTGCCCGCACACTCAGGGCAGCCTGGGTTTCACGCTGTGATTCTCTACCATCTCCTCCTCGATCAGACTCCGTGCTGCTCAGAGCTCACCCTCCCTGGTCTCCTTCCTTCACGTTGGTGCCTTCCCTCCCCGCCCTCCTCCCCTTTCCTTCCCTCCCTTCCTAGCCCCCAGGCTCTGCTCCACTCCTGGAATAGATCTTGCCAACCGTGGCCTTAATTGTGTGTGTTTGACAAATGGCTCTGCTGGATCCACTCAGGACAGCAGCTGCAGACCAGAGTCGGGATGAAAAGGCCACAAGGAAGGTTGGGAGCGCAGAGTCCAGGCTGGGCTGTGGACACAGAGGCCCTGTCTGCCCCTCCTCACAGCCAGCGCATTGGGGACGGAGTGGCCCACCCATTGCCCCTCTGCAGCCGCTCATAGTGGTGGTTGTAGGAATGGCGGTCCTGGAGAGCCTGGGAAGATTCTAGAAAATCTGCCCCCTCCGGTCTCATTCTCACCAATGAAGCTGTTGAGGACCAGACTGCTGAGCAACTCGCCAGGGACACACAGCTAGTACTGAGGCAGACTTAAAGTCCAGCCTGGGCCTCTTGACCTCAGGCCCGTGCTCTGCCCACTGGCCTACCCTGCCTATCACACAGCCCCCCAGAAGTCAAGAGGCTTCCTCCTCTCTGCTAATCTGATTTGCCAATAAGCTTGCATTGCCCTTTGCCACCCTTCTCCCTTCTAAAATACCCACAGTGGGCATTTCTTGTGGCACCCAATCACAGGAGCTCAAGCCCTAGATCTTTTACTATTTACTGGGTGACTTAGTGAATCACTAAACTTCTTGGAGCTTCAGCTTCCTCATCTGTAAACCGGAGACAGTGTCAACTGTATTTACTCATGGGACTGATGCGAGGTTAAATAAGATAGTGCAAGCAACCCATTTCGCACAGTGGCGACACAGGGTAAACGACATGCTGGCCGGGGCTCTAGGGGCTGCCTGGTGTGGCCGGGCAGTGTGCGCACGCACGGCGCACACGCACTTGGCCGCAGTAAGTGGGGTTGGAATCCGCCTGCACTCACCAGCAAGCGATGCGCCCTTAGAGATGCGTCTGCACGCAGGAGGGGCGTGTTCTAATTCATCCTCCCTGAGGGGGGTGTCTTCTCCTAATTTGTGCAAAGGCTGTGCCGAGGTGCTGCCTCGTGTGCCCTGGCTGTGCCTGGAGGGGCACAGGGCAGGACTCCCACTCTCATCTGGGGACCACAGTCCTTGAATGTCACCCCATTATTTTTTTTTCTTTTTGTTTTGTTCTTTTCTCTTTTTATTGGGGTGACATTGGTTGATACGATTATATAGGTTTCAGGCATGCAGTTCTATAATACGTCATCTGTGTATTATAGTCTGTGTTCACCACCCCAAGTCAAGCCCCCTTCCATCACCATTTATCCCCCCTTTACCCTCTTCTTCCTCCCCCTCCCCCCTTTCCCTCCAGCGATCCCTGCACCGTTGGCTACATCTGTGAGTTTTTTCTTTTTCTTAATCCCTTCACCTCTGATGTTTCAAAAATCCCATTTAAAATGAAATCTCCTCCAGAACAATAACATCCTTAAAATAATAACACCTTATCATCGTTTTCGTTATGATCATCACCATTATTTTAAACCTTGAGTGGATTAGCCATCACCGCTGAGATGAGCCCTCAGGGCGGGGTGGGGGAGGAGTCAGGCGCTGGGGGGAAGGGCTCTGGGCCGGAGGCAGGCCTTGGCAGAGGCTCCGCTCCCTGCCTGGGTCATTGCATCCAGACCAGACTCCCGTGGACAAGCCCAGCTGACAGGGGCCGTCCTGGCAGCTGTGGCAGCAGAAGGCTCCTGATTTCCCGGGAAACCCCACTCCAAGGAGCATGATACATGTCAGTGGTGAAGCCAATATCCCAGGAACAACTTCATTTTAAGGAAATCAAGGGATCCATTCCAAGGGAGTGAATCTCAAATGGTAGGATTTCGGGCGTGGCAGCGGCAACATGGAAGGGATTGTGGGGCCCTTGGTCACACTCCAGAGGTGGCTGCCACTGTCACTGACATACAAGGTCTACTTCGCTTGTATGGTGGGGTTCGAATGACCTTCAGAGTCGGTGTCTTAAGTCAGTGTTCTCAGAAGCAGACCTGACTCGAGGATTTCTGCTCAAGGATTTATCAAGAAAATGCCTCTACAGAAACAGGCAAGCAAGACTGTGACCTCAGGTGATGCCCCGATGTCCCATGGCGAGTGGCTTTAGTTGGCACCACAGAGGAACTCTGGTGTGAAAGCTATACCCGAGGTAAGGGTGCTGGGGGTTTCGTACCCCAGACCCATTAGTCAGTGGTTGCTTCCCAGCCCAAGGAGGATGAGTTTCTGGCTGTTACAATCACAGCTGCTCCGGAAGCCGGAGGGCAGAACATTCCTCCAGAAAAAGTGTCACAGGGCTGGCTCTTGGAAAGGGAAGCTCACTGAAGCCCAGCACTCATCCCGGCCCCCTTCCCCTCCCACAGAAGGGCCCCAGGGGATCTGGGCTGGGCACTTACTCTCTCTGCTAGACAGGGCAATCAGAGGTAGGCTCTTAAATGCCCCTTTCCCACCCTGGAGGTGGCTTATCTCCAGGAGTGAAAAGTTTTCTAAACTTCCAGGTCCCCCTTTGCACGCTGCTCATTGCACTGGAAACATCCTGCATGTTCCACGTCCACCTCAGTGAAAGCCTGGGACGGCAGGCAGATGGACAGGCGGGCGCGCCCAAGGGCCTGGACGCTCATTCCCAGCTCGGCGTTTCTCCCTCTGCCATCTGGGTGTAGGGGCTACCCCGGTTTTCCTGTGGCTTTTTTTTTAATGGCCATATTTGCAAACGTTACTGATTGGAGTTGGATTACTAATGTGATTTTACAGAAAAAGATTCTCGCACACATCAGAAGAGGGGAATACTGCAGGTACACAGGCTCCAACTGATTTCCAGTCTGCTCGGGCCACACTGCGGTGTGGGCTGCATTTTAAAAAGCCAGCGGTTCCCAGGCCAGCCCGGAAAGGAGCAGGATAAATGGAGCTGTCGAAAGTGAAGAATCGCTCTCCTTTCGTCCTGGGGTTAAATTGCCCCCAGACTCCCAGCACGGGTGCATTGGGTTAAATGGTGCCCCCTAACATTCAGGCCAAGCCAGAACCTCAGAATGTGAGCTTTCCTGGAAACAGGGTCTTTGCAGATGCCATTAGTTGAGATGAGGCCACCCTGGTTCAGGGCAGACTCTAAATGCAGTGTAACTGGTGTCCTTATAAGAAGCGGGGAAGATGCACGCAGGGAGGACGCCATGAGAAGATGCGGGCGGAGGTTGCAGTGATGCATTCACAAGCCACGGGGCATCCAGGATGATCTCCTGCAACCAGCAGGAGCCCAGCCAGGGCCATGGAGCCGTCCCCCTCAGAGTCTCCGGAAGGAACCAGCCTTGCCAACACCTGGCTTTGCTCTGCCAGCCCACGGGACTGTGAAAGGACACATTCCTGTCATTTAAAGCCACCCCATTTGTGTCCTTTGCTCAGGCAACCCTAAGAAGGACGAAGGTCAGCCCTCAGCCCTCGCTCCCGGTGGCACCACTGGCCCCTCCAGGCTGCAGGAGGCTGAGGAAAGGCTCGTCTGAGCTCCTCCCCCCACTGTGGGACCCCTCTGCCTGCAGCGGAGGAGGACTCGACACCCCTTAGACCCCTGACCCTGAGCCACAGATGGCTCCGCTGGACACCTGGGTCTGTCCCACAGGGAGGTACCTAGTTCCTTAGTGGCTTTGCTTGGACCCTGGGGGTGGAGGGGGCATATTAGTCAGGGTTCTCCAAAGAAATAGAACCAACAGAACCACACACACACGCACGCACACACACACAGAATGGAAACAAAAGTATATAGAAGGTGTATACATACATATATACATATATGCACACATACAGAATTCCCTCTTGCTCAGGCAAGGAGTGGGGATGGTGAGGTCAGTCTTTTGCTCTGTTCAGGTCTTCTGCTGATTGGCCCGCCCCCATTATTATGGAGGGCAATCTGCTTTACTCCAAGTCCACGGATTTCAATGTTAATCTCATCCAGAAGCACCCTCGCTAAAACACCCAGAGGAACATTCGAGCTCACGTCTGTGCACGTTGGCCCTGGCAAGCAGATCCATAAGACTGATTGTCACAGTGGGCAAGCACAATGATCTCCACTCTAGAGAGAGAAACGCTAAGGCCCAGAGGGTGGGGCCTTGCCCAAGCTCACGAAAAAAATTAGCTGTAAAAAAAGAGGTTTGGGTGACAGTGAGGAAAACTTGGATTTAATTCACATCCCCTCCAAACCCAAGCTCTACATCTCTGTAGCACTGCTGTGCTGCGTCTCTGTGGCTGTGTAGCACGGCTACGTGCCACGCTGGACGAGGATAAACCTCACTGACTGGGATTGGCACTCGTGCGGCACATTTTGCTCATATAAGGTCCTGCTGGGCAGAAAAAACACTGGCCACATGGAAGGAACGTCGTTCTGTGCCAGAAACAATACTTGTGATATCTAATCTTCACAGTAACACTCTGAAATGACTATCATTGCCCCCATTTTCTTGCTGAGAAGACTGAGGTTCAGGGCCCCGAGGAAGCTGGCTGGCTGGTGCCACACAGCCAGGAGGTAGTCTGCTGGGCTCCGGAGTCTGCTCCCTTGAGCCCGGCCCATTGTCCTCAGCAGGAGCTGAGCAGGTGCTGTGGGCCGCAGACTGTGCCTCCCGGAGTGCGGCCACACACGTGCTTTGTCTGGTGTTCACAGACGCTCTGAGAGGAAGGGGACCAGGTCCATCTTTCAGAGCAGGGGTGGACATGGAGTGGGGCGAACTGGTTTGTCCAACGTCACGCAGCTGACTGGAGACTCGCCCAGAACTGAAATTCTCTCTGCAGCCCTGACCTTGAGGGTAAAAGAAATCACAGTTCCACCATTTTTTAGCATTTCCTGTATTCGAGGCACAGGTGCCAACGTATTTAACCCTTTGTGACAACTAAACTTGACAGCATATGGGAGTTTGGCACCTTTCTCTGCATCGTCTCATTTATCCCTCCCCACGACCCCAGGAGACTGGTAAAGACAGGACTCTTGTTTAACAGATGAGAGACCAAGGCACTGAGTGGTCAAGCAACTTGCTCAAGGTCACACAGCGACCAGGTGTAAGGCTGGGGTTTTAATACAGGCGCCTGGTGCCAAAGCCCAAGCCTCTCTCCTAACTACTGTCCTAAGATGTGTTCGTTCGTTCATTCATTCATTCATTCATTCATTCAATAGTTTTTTAAATGCAACCTGTGCTGGGCCCTCTTCTGCAGAGAGGTGGCACAGGGGGGACGAATACTGATATCACCACATGCCTCCCAGTTTTTCCTTATCATTCAGAGAGAAGTAAGGGGTAGAGGTATAAACTAAGTCCCAAACTCTCCCAACTTTAAACTTTTTGCTCTGCTAGTGGGGGACAGAGACAACAAACAAACAGAAAATAAAAGCTTTTAGGGAGTTGTAAATGTGAAAGTAAAATAACTGAGGGTTGTCTGAGGGTAGGCCCAGCTGGTGGGGAGGCCTCTTCGGGGCGGACTCCTGTGAGCCAAGCTCTGGGAGACAAGAAAGAGCCGAGTTCGTGGATGTCGGAGGAGAAAATGTTCCAAGCAGAGGGAAGAGCAGGTGCAAAGGCCATGAGGTACGGGCAAGGTGTTCCATTTGAGAAGCAGAGGGAGGCTCAGAGGGGAGGAGCCTGGTGAGGAACGAAGAGAAGGCCCAAGGTGAGGTGAGGGAGAAAGGCAGGTACGTGGCCACCCCGGGCCTTTGCTTCAGGCGTTCTTGGGTGACGACAGACATTTCTCTCCCCTGTGTGCACGCCAGACACCTGCTCTTGGTCAGGTGCCCCTCTCTCCTCGCCCTACAACTCAGGGTTAACAGTGTTTAGTCTAAGCCAGGGGTTGGCAAAGTTCTTCTGGAAAGAGCCAGGTGGTAAATATTTGGGACTTTGAGAGCCATTTGGTCTCTGGTGCCACAACTCAAACAAGCCCACGTCCATGCTCCAGAGGTAGAAACTCTGCCTTAAGAAAAATATCCCACCACAGGGACTTTTGTCTGTTTTTTTTTTTTTTTTTAAGTACACAAGAACTGAATTTGTAGGCACTCAAATGCCTGACATGTGGATGCCCCTGACTAGCATGATAATAGCCACAGACGACGTGAAAACAAATGGGTATTATGGTGTTCCGGTAAAACTTTATCCAAGTCTGTCAACCCCCGATCTGGATGAGAGACAGGGACTGCTGGTGGCGACAGGCGAGTGGGCCCCCGCTGGAGCGAACCCTTGGCATGGTGACTGCCCTCCCCCACACCGCCTCCCTCTGCTCTTGCGGTCCAGCTCTGTCTTTCCAAGCAGCCCCACCAGATGTGCGGGGCCACAGTGCCCTCCCTTGAGCTGTGACACAGGGGACTCCATGTCACACACACTCAGCCCTCCTGGAAGAAGAGGTTCTGAGGAGGCCATGCCCTTAGGAGTGGAGGCGAGGGCCTGGGGTCTGCAAGGATTTCTCAAGATCCAAAGAAATGGAATGGTGGCTGGTATGCTGGTGCAGGGGCCGCCCTGCAGCCACGCCTGACTGCCTCCATTCTACCCCCTCAGGCCCCTCCCCTCTCACCAGTGACAGGAATCAGAGCAGGAGCTGAGGAAGCCGGGAGGAAGGAATGGAGGGAAGCAAGCCCCTCTCCCAGCTCTGTCTGGTAGCTCCCGTGGGGAACCTTTCACGCATGGCAGATGCTTACGGCTTTACACAATGAAACGGATCATCGCCTTCTCTCTTAAGCTGGGGTCGTTACCCCTCCACTCTGCAGATGCGCATCCGAGGTTTAATTTTTTTGTTGTTTGCATATGAGATCATTTCGGTGAAAGAGAATGGGAAACATGCCCCTCCATTTCTTCAGCAAACAGAACCTTATTGCCTCCCACCCCAAAAAGAACAAAAACAACCCAAGATTGTAATTTTAAAAACAAAACAACTCTTCAGCAGAGATGGGCGGGCTCTGGGTAAATCCCACACATGTACATTTGTACATATATGGATTTTATTAGGAAAAACCACATCTGTCACCTTCGGCAGGAGGTCACTGGGCAGTGGAACTCATTGACACAGTCCAGCACAGTGGGATCGCCCTTCTTTGGACCTTAGTGTTAACCCAGGTGAGCTGTCAGTCCGATCTGATGCCAGGCAGACTTTGTCCCGTAGGGTGGAAGGGAAGTGGCTTGGGAGTGGCACAGCCCCTGACTGCTGGGTCACAAGAACCCCTCGGGATGATTGCAAAAATGCACATTGCTGAGCCCTGCCCGTGAGAGTAGGCACTCCCAGGAACGGGCCCAGAGAATCGGTGTCTTTAACCTTTGCCCCAGACACGCGTGGGGAGTTCCGTGTGCGGTGTAACTGATGCAGGGAGAGCCAGGGGGTCGATTTGCATTCTGAGCGGTGAGGGGGAGTCGGAGTTATCAGGCAGCAGGACCCATACATAAGCAAATACCTCAAGGTGGAAGGAGAGAATAGAAGGTCAAAACGCCAGTTCACAGAGGAGAAACAGACCTAGGAAAAGAGGCAGAGACTGAGTAGTCGAGGCGTGTGAGTGGAGGAGTCTCAGGAGGAAGGCACATGATCCCAGGCGAATGCAGAACCAAACAAACAAAGCAAGCGAGTGAGACGGTGAGGCGAGTGCAACGGAAGAATAAAACACAGATCAGTGCAGAGAGGTGCACTGTGTAATGATATAGGACATAATTTACAGAGAAAATACTACAGTCATAAACCTGCATGTAGCAAAAAACGTAGCAACTAAATACAGCGCAATTGAGTACTAAATACAGTACAGAGATGGAAGGACAATTACCCCCCAAATACAACTGAAGTTGACGACTTCTATAAAGATTTTTTCTTTTGCTTTTCCATTGCTGTTGACGTACAATATTGTATTAGTGTCAGGTGTACAACATAGTGATTAGACAGCTACGTGACTGACAAAGCAGTCTCCCTGGTCGGTCCAGCCAGCACCCACCTGACGCCGTGTCAGCTGCCTCAGCGTCGCTGACTGTGCTCCCCGCGCCGTGCTCTACTCCCCACGACTGCTTCTGTAACTGGCAGTGTGTGCGTCTTCATTCCTCCCCCTTTCCACTCCTCCTCCCGACCCCGTACCCGCCTGGTCGCCACCAAAATGTTTTCTGGATTTATGAGTTTGTTTCTGTTGTGTTTGTTCATTTATTTTATTTTATTTTGGATTCCATGTAGAAGTAAAATCATATGGCATTTGTCTCTCTCTCTCTGACTTATTTCACTGAGCACATTATCCTCTATGCTCGTCCCTGTTGTCGAAAACAGCGAGATTTCATTCCTTTTCGTGGCTGACAGCCCTGAGATCACTGCGGCGTTATTTACAGCAGCCGAGATTCGAGATTCGGGAGCAGCCCCAGTAGCCATTGACGGACAAATGGATACACCCTTTCAGAGCTGGACAAATCCAGCAGACCAAAAAGAACTAAGGACTTAGATGTTCATTGTGGAAGCTACTCCCCTTTGTGGCTACTGAACACCGGAAATGAGGCGAGTTGAGTTAAATGTATATCTTAACTTGTATAGTGTGAAAGTGAGACATTTCTGCTGGATTCCAAAGACTGCACAAAAAATAGAATGTAAAAATATCTCATTAATAACTTTCATATTGATTATTTGCTGAAATGATAGCATTTGGGATATATTGAGTTCAATAAAATGTTATCGTATCGATTTCATATGTTTATTTTTATTTTATTAATACAGGGGTGGACAAAAGTAGGTTTATAGTTGTGAGTACACAAAACAGAGTTTATTTGTGCATTACTTTTTAATTAATTATTGTATTATTTATTTATACTATGTAAAGCTACTTCTGCCCCGCCCTGTCTTAGGGTGATCAAACATTCCATTTTACTCCTTTGCCCCCAAAATGCACCCGTGTCTGAGTGCTGGAGTGTGCGATCAGCGCTTTTACAGAGGTCAAGGTCTCAGCAAGGGCTACAAAGCATTCTTAGGTGTTGATTAGAATATCTCTGTTTTCATGAGCTACTTCTTAATTTTTCTATTGTCAACCTTTAAATAGAGTAGCACAGACTGTCAAAATTATTCATTCACCTACCTATGGGGAGACCTACTCATGAATATGCAAATGAAAGATTACAATAGCGGGTCCCACCGGAGACCTTCCTGGTCCAGGACAGTTGCCATCATGGATGCTGTGGCAAAAGTTGCAAACCAGCAGCCTGGGAGCTGAAAAAAAATCCCATAGACATTTTCTGTTAAGCGTTCCACATTTTTAAAATGGCAGATTTCACATAAAAATGTACCATATTATGCCATGTACAATGTGCAATTTTTTGCCCAAATTTTTGAGGGAAAAATAAAGATGCACATCATACGTGGGTGTGGTGTTTACATAATCCATGTATAGTGAGCACAAAGATGCTGGTGCACACGGCAAAATACGGCAGAGTTCCAGCTTTCCTTTAAAAAGCCAAACGCCTGCAACGACGACCCAAATTCCCACAGGGCAATGAGAGGCAGGACCTAGACAGTGGCTTCTGCCCGTGCACAAGGTGGTTTCCGGCACAGGACGGCCCCTCACCAGCATCCCACGCCCAAGCTTCTCTGCTCATCACATTACCTGCCTGGCTCCCACGGGCGACTGAATTTGCTACTTCGGGCTCAGAAAACGGCGGCAACGGTTGCCACAAGGTCTGCCTTGTATCTCCGATTCCTTCCTATTTTTTTACTGGGTTGTAGACCTTCTGGTGGTTTCTCTTTATTTTAATTTTAATGTTTTTCCTCAAGCAGAGTATTTTCTAGGCCTTCACCCAACACTGCCTTGCTCTTCTTGCTTTCCCTGGAGAAATCCCATCACACCTCCAGCCTCCAGCCTCTGTTGGTATCTCATATACAACACAGAGGGGGCCGAAAGTAGGCGTACAGTTGTGAGCATGCGAGTTTATTCTTGTATTGTTATGTGTTAATTATTGTATTATTCTCCATCTGAACAACTGTAGACCTACTTTTGCCCTACCCTGTGTGGCCAGTAGGCCACGTCACAACAGTTCACTGCATGCACTGTATTTCTAGTCGATAGCACTGATGTAGAACCAAATAACACCAGCAGCAAGGGATTCTGGGGGGCCTCATCATTTCCTGCTTCCCTTTCTTGGATTTGAAAGCCTTCCTCTCACACCACCCGCCTGCTTACGACCCCTGCCCCTTCCTGGAGCTGGGCAGGTAGGAAGTTTGTTGCGTCACAAGAAGGAGAAGCTGTGGATCCTGACCTGCTTTGTGACCACCTACAGGAGGAATCAGGGGTTTTGATTTGTTATTTATGAGATAAACGTGCATCCTATCCACAGGGGTGTGTGCGAGGATTAAGTGAGATAATGCACCTCTTCATTTTCTGGAAAGATGAAATTAAAAATCAAAGAGAGACGAAGGGGGTCCACAGATTTGTGTTCTATCCCCGTGACTCTTTGCATGTGGGAACATCAGTGAAAACTCGCTTCCAGAGCTCCTCAGAGATGGTGCTGGCAAGGCTGCGAGAGCCCGGGCAGAGGAGGGCTGGGACCAAAGATGCCTTCGTGTGGCCGTCCGCCAGGGCACCTGTCAAGGGAACTTCTCACAGCACCGTGAGCTCGGGGAGCTTCTTAGATCCCTTAGAAACAAGGTATTGCAACTTCAGCTGCTCTTAGGGAGAAAGATTTGTCTTGTATGATTGTCACTGCAGATTTATGGTAAATTCAAGTCAGAAGGTTCTGGGTGATACTCTGGTACGGTGAAGATTATACCAACTGGGATCGGCTTATTTAGAACTTTCCTGGTTTCAGCACTGAGAGTCCCACGTTTCAGGACACTTTCCGTCCTGATAACCCTCAAACCCATGTCTCATTGATCTGTCCTTGTCAGAAGAGAAACCGCAGGGCATTTCCAGGTAGGTGTCTGGGCCCGCCTGCCTCACTCAGAATCACCAGGGCAGTGGTCCCAAAATAGGGGCCCCCATTCCCCAGGTGGTCCCGACACCAAGCCAGGGGTGGGGACAGAAATAAGTGCGCTGCTTTGTTCAGGGGATGGGGAGATTGAGGGCCAGTAGACAGGCCCCATGCTGAAATGATTATGGTGCCACCTGCCTCATAAAAATTCCAAATAATAGTGTATGAAAACGTCTGTAAGGCAGGTATAAAAACATAAAACAAAGTTCTGATGTTTCCCCTTGAGTCTATTTTTTTAAATGTAAAATGTATTTTGTAGGTGTCCCTTCCTTTGATGGTGCTCCAGGCCTGGACTTGGTCTGTCTGTTGGGCGAGCCAGCCCGAGGCAGTGACACCCTCGGGTGCAGAGCCTGGCCATGCAGTGCGTCCCGCTGAGAGGGGGCCCCGCAGTCCAGCTGCTCAGCGATCTCAGGGTTCCTGTCCCAGACCCGCCCTCCACATTCCTCCCAGGCCCTGCTGTCCTGGTGGGTAGAGCTCCGGACGGACAGCAGTGTGAGGAGCACCCCTGAAACGCTCGTGTGGGAAGAGGGGAGAGTCACAGGCTCCGCCAGAGTCTCTGTTGCAGCTGGACACCGCAGGGTGACATTTAGGACCTTTTGGTAACAAATTCAGTGAAAAGAGAGTCATCGTTTGCCATGCAGATCACTTATCGCCTGGCCCATCAGCCCTGGGCACTGTGCCCATCACCTGGACTCTTAGCTGCCAGATCTTTCTTTTTCTGGAAAGGGAACAGCATGTGGCATAGAAATAGCTCCAGCTCTAGTGCCGGACCACCTGGGTCCAAAGTCTGGCTTTGCCACCTACTAACAAGTCCCTTGGTATCTCTGGGTCTCAGAACTTCCCTGTGTTAAATGGGGAAATGGCCCCCATCCTGTAGCATTTTCATGAGGATTAAAGGTAATGTGTGTAAACGTCTCGGGCACACAGTGGAAATTCATCACTAATATGCATAAATAACCACACTAATATCCATAAAGTGCCGGGGATGCATTAAGGGTTCAGCCGGTGTCTCTGAGACAGTCTCTACTCCCCGGCGACCCCAGGTCTCCGCTGGGGAGTCTACAAGAATAAAGAAAAGTGTGTTATCCAGAGACACACAAACAAAGACACCCAGGCAGTTGGTGTTTTCCGGCTGTGCGGCCTGCCCTAGTTTATTTTGGCAGCTGCTTCCACCATCCGTGATGGAAGGAGAAAAGCAAGAGAAATGGCAGTAAGACAAATGGATCAACCGAGGAGGGAGGCTGTTTAGTTCCAGCTTCCAAAGGAGAACCCAGCTGTCCCCGCGATTGCTATGCGACGAGTCCCGGAATTCTGGTCCGTCCTCTGCATGCTTGCCCTCCACGTGCAGGAATGTTTCCAGAATAACTGGGCCGAGAGGGGTTCTGATCATTGAGCTAAATTCAGTCGTACACTTTCTCCAAATGGCAACTGTTTCAGTAACGATTGCTGGGTGACAAGCCACCCCAAAACTTAGTGATCCAATACAGGGATGACCATGTACTGGCTCATGATTCTGCAATCTGGGCTGGGTGCAGCTCCTCTTAAAGGGGCTGTCTGGAGTCCCTCTGGTGTGGCTGCATTCAAATGGCACTTTGGGACAAAGATCCTAGACTCGGGTACACGTCTGGTGATTTGGGTGAGTGGGTGGAGGTGGGGTGGGGGTTGTCTCGCTCTCTCCACATGGCCCCTCATGCTCAAGGAGCCTGGCCCTGGCTTCCTCCCACGGAGTCTCAGGGCAGCGGGAGAACACGACTGGAGGTGGCTCACCCCTTCAGGGCTGGGCTCTGCAACTCCCACAGGGTTACTGCGCCATATTCTACTGACCAAAGCAGTCACTGGTCAACCCAGACTCAAGGGTGGGGCTGTGGACTCTGTTTCTTAAAGGAAGCAGTGGCAATCCACACTGCAAAGGGTGTGGATGCAGGGAGGTGATTCATCAGGGGCCATCCTTAGGACAATCTACGACAGCAACAAAATATTCACTAGGGTGTGACATCGAAGGCCTTTGTCCTGTGGTTCTAATACACTTTTTCCCTTGCAGTCAACTTCCATACCCCAGTTTCCCTCTCCGAGCATCTCAGCCCCCCACCCTCCTCTGGATCTTTGCTGCTGGGTTTCCTTTGCCAAGGCTCGATGTGGACAGAACACACATCTTGGAGTCAACCAGCCCTGGGTGGCAACCTGGCCCCACCGCTCACTCCCAGGAGCGCGTCCTTGAGCAAGTCTCTCAGCTTTCCTGAGCCTCACCTCCTCCGCCGTCAGAGAGGACGCTGAAGTCCACGCCCACTGGATCGCTGTGAAGACGCAGTGAGAGACAGCAGGTCAGGGCCTGCACAGAGCCTGCCTGACTGCTGGGTGACTGCTCAGTGTGGGTCCCAATCCCCTCCATCCTCGACTGCCCCCACTTCTCTGCCTGGCGCACACTTCCTTGTCTTCCTGTGCCACACCCTCTGCAAACGTTTTCCCTGGATGCCCCCATCCCTCACCCCAAGGCGAAGTAGTCACTCCCTCCTTTAAAGCTCCTATAGCCCCCCGCAACCCCTTGGTTACGTCACAGGTCTCAGTGACAGGCACACGCGTGTCTCTCCCGAAGTGGGAGTTCTTGCGTCTGGGAGTCACATCTCCTTTGTCCTTTCATCCCCGGAGCCCACACACCGTGGTGCTCTGTACATTCATTTGGTGAATGAAGGAGGGGACTGCCTGGGCTTTGCAAAACTCAGGGACACCTGTCACTTTTCTAGGACCCTTCTCTCTTACCCCCAGTGGTCCCAGAAGAGGAGTGAAAGGAAAACCAGGGATCAGGCTTTGGTCCCAGGGATGTAGCCTTTGGACCCGTGAGCCCGTGCCACGATGGCTGTGCTGGGGGGGAAGACCCAGCAGCTGCTGCGCTCCTGTCTGATGTCCCTAATAATGAGGACTGCACAGCCCCGGAAGAAGGACAGGCCTGCTGTTCCAGCAGGGCCATTATGCATTAAAAATGGAAGCATCAGACAGAAAGCCTAGCTCAGTGCCCATGAGGTAAACACATGTTCCTCATTAGCACAGAGCAAGCGTCCTGGCTCCCGTGGGCCTGGCTGGACCAAAGATGCGAGGAGCAGGAAGGCTGGCCTTAGATGGGCAGACCCACCCTCTGGCTCAGCAGGAAATACTCCCTGCAGTGGAGGCTTCTGGAGACAGGATAGACTTGGGTTCGAATCCCAGCCCTGTCACTCAGTGATTCTGCAAACCTGGGCCAGTCTCCTTGGCTCCGTGAGCCTCCATTTGTTCATCAGCAAAATGGGGATCGTGGAAACTCTCTGGGAAGACCGTTGTGAGGATCGAATAATGCACCATGAACGGCATACGACAGACACAGCCTACCTACCTGGTCCCTCCACTGCTCCCAAAACCATCTCAGAGTCTTAGATCAGTGACCACGGCTCTAACAGGCAAACTGTTCCACAAAATAAATAACTCTGCTGCCTGCATTCATCGACCCTCAGTGAGGATCACCGGAGCCTGGGAAATAACAAAGTGTGGGTGCTGGGTGGCTGCCAGGTCCACTCCCTGGGCAATAACGATCAGTCCTAACAACACTGGAGCCAACAGATGGACATTCAGAACGCGTCAGGGACGGTTCTAAGTGTTTTACATACATTCACTCGTTCATTTAGTCCTGGCAACAACACGGTGAGATGGATGTTATTGTTTTTCCCACTCTATAGAGGAAGAAACTGAGGCCCGGAGAGGCTGGGTGACACGCATGGTCATACAGCAGGTTAGTGGCGGGGCTGGGATGCAGACTCCCCGCAGCCTGGACCATAGTCACAAGCGGCCAGGACCATTATTTCCATGTTAGAGATGAGGAAACCGAGACACCGACAAGATAAGCATCTCCTGCAAGGTGACATTGAGTGGGTGGTGGTGCTGGGATTCGAATTTGCGGAGCCCACCCTTAACCAACACACAGGTCAGTCAGTACAAGGGCAGGATGGTCCGGGTGTAGGAGTTTTATAAACAGCCCAGGCTTAGTCCTGGGATGTCAATTAAACTTTAACCTGCATAACTTGGTCCCATGACACGGTGCTGTGTGGCTGCTCAGACCTCACAGCTCCCCCGCCCTCTCTGCAGCACGGCTAAGCTCCTCTTGCTGGCCGGCCCCTCAGCACCACACCCTCCTCCCTTTCACCAGAGGGTCGCTCTGGGGCAGGACTTGACCACCTGGATCTATGGGCCCTAGTGGGTCCTCTGGAGAGGATTCAGAGGGTCAGAGAACTTGAAAGGGAAAAAAAGGACATCACTGTGTTCGCGGATCTTAACTGAAAATGGACATTTCTTTCCATTGTATATCACCATCAGAAATAACAGAGAAATTCCTATCACATCCCATAACAGCACACATCTTAAAAGGCCACTTATGCCTATCGCCACTTCAAAATTATAGGGCGCATTAGACCTGCCGCCAGATCTCATTATTTAATGCCTTAATAAAGAAGCACACGTATGGCTGAATTATACATTTATGTGCTTAATATTTTGATACTATTTTTAATATAATCAGTATACTTGGTATTCCTATGCATTTTTATTGCATGCACTGAAAAACGGTATTCCCAGGAAGAGGCCATAGGCTTTGTTAGCTTTCCAAAGAGTCCCCAGCTCATGAAATATTTACAGTGATCCTTAGATATAGGACTCAATTACTGTCTTGAATGGTCCCCATTTTACAGAGGAGAAAACTGAGGCACAGAGAGGTCAAAATAATTGTTCAAGGACACACAGCTATTAAGGGAAGAGCTAGAATTTGAATCCAAGGCAATCTAGACCAGAGCCTGCCCTCTTGGCCAGCACACTGGGTCAGCACCCTCAGCCCCTGTTCAGGCCTCCAGATCGTCCCTCCATCTGGCACTTTCCTCACAGGGATGTCATTGCTGCTTTATCTCTTGGCAGTCCCCAAAGCACTTGAGCACCCTGGTGGCAGGGACCACTTTTATTTTTCTCTGAATCCCTAGTACGTGACCCAGTGCCAAGCCCAGAAAATCTTCCAGAAAAAAAAGCTTCTGAATAAATCGTATCTCCAACCCATAGAGCCTTACACACTGCCGGTGCAAGGGCCCCTTTCTCTTGGCAGGCTGTTCACGGCACTTAAGGGGGAAAAGGGGGGCCCCCAAACCAAATAATTGGTCCACATTTTATAAAGGCATTAGTCGTGCGTTTTTATAGCACTTTCAATGTTTCCGAGAATTTTTATATTCCTCTGACTTGAACCTGAGTGTAAATTAGCGTGGACAGGAAGGAATGAGGCGTTTAGTTTCACAGAGAGGTAAACAGAGGCTGCAGGCGCTCGGTGCTGGGCAGTGGAAGGCAGGGCTGCACGGTATGATCCACGGTCAGACTCCCCTGGCCCAACTCTTACGGGGTATAATACTTTAAGGAGAGTCAGGTCTCCCCCCCCCGGCCGGGTCCTTCCCCCACCTCCAGTCCTGATCTCTTCTCTCTTCCCTCCAATGAAATCTCCATGATTATGAACCTTAGAGAGTCCCGGTAGCTTAGCACTGGGACCAAAGGCTGCCGACTTGGCCAAGGGAAGATCAGAACTGTTGGAACAGCCCCCACCCCACCCCCGGCAGGTGCGGCCAGAGCCCCACTACACAGCTCCTGGTAATCTGTGACAAGGGAGACCCCTGCTGTGGGAGCCTAGATGGCAGGGCCAGCCCAGGCCGCGTGGGTACTAGGGAAAACCCACTGAGCAGATCTTCCCCAAATGACTTTTCTCGTGTAAAATTGTCTTCTGTTATTGCCAGGAAAAGACGGTTTTTTAAAGAGGTTAACATGCAATGTAATGAATATGGGGTAATAATGTTCCTTGTATCAAATTAAAATTCTAAGAGTGCCACATGAAACAAGTGCATTATGAGTATCCAACATTACATATTATTATTATTGGTCTGCCTGATTGCCCTACGGACTTGGGAATAAAAGACACAGCTCCAAGTACTGCATTTGAATTGGCAAGCGCCACCCTTGGAATGAGACTCTGGGCAGACCAGGAGCATGCCCACCCAGCTACGGAAGGTTCTGGGATATTAAGAAATATACACCTTCGTGATCACGCAGAAGGATGGTGGAACAGACAACAGCCCCGGCTTCGTGCACACGGCAGAAAAAGAGGGGTGTGTGTGCACTGTGAGTCCCTGGCTCCCTCGCTGTGCTGTGTGACTTGAGGGCAGTTGCTTCCCCTTTCTGAGCCTCCGTGTCACCATGCTGCTCCTTAGTTAGTTCTGCCCAACAGCTCTCGTGAGGGCAGGACTGTCGCGCGGTGGAGCTGTGGTGAGGACGCACCGAGACTGCAGACATGGAGCTCTTTGTAAACCCTGCTGGGCCGCGGTGTCTGGGCCCTGAAGAGAATCCAAAGGTCTTTCTGTTGGTTTCTTCCCTGCTCTTACTCCTCCCCGATTTCCGAAGCCCGGCTGCCGTCTACAACACTTAAATAACAGTAACCCACGTTTCTTAAGCAACCTTTAGGGACCAGGCATTATTTCACTCAATTGGACTGTAATTTTCTGTGGTAAGCATTGTTATTAACTCCATTTTATAGACTAGCAAACAGAGGCTAAAAATGGTTCATAAGCCGCCCAAGGCCACGGGACAGGTAAGTGGCAGGGGTTTAAACCCAAGTTTTTCTGACTCCAAAACCTCTTAGTTCTCATCTGTTTTTGTCTCTGCAATATGCCTGACAAGCTGCTTCCAAACTGTGTTTGAATACCTCCAGGGATGAGGGGCTCACGACCACCCCCTTCCCTGTCTTCCACAGTGAGTCCCCGCCCCGCCGACACATGAAGTATTATGATGATGATATTATTATCTGTAAAATAGAGAGATTGGAGTAGATGCTCTCCTCAGGCCCATTCCAGAAACGTGACTTTCAGAGCACAAGCATTTACAAACAAATCCAGCCTGGCTACAGAAGAGAGGATTAAAACTCCCTGTGTGAAAATGGAACGCAGTGAGCAGGAGGTGTGCGTGAATGGGGGCAATTAATCCTCTTTTGCCGATCGCCGTAAAAAAAAACATCTGCTGGAGAGGAGACATTTATTCCTGCAGCCACATGGTGTGATTTTGAAATATCTCCACGGAAGGAAAGATGACTGAGGAAATACAAATCTATTAAATGTGCAGGGCCAAAGAGAAAGGGGCTTCCATGAAAGGATTGCTAAACCATATCACAGGCTGCCGAGGTCAGGGAGGGCCCAGGGAAGGCTGTCGGAACACTACCAGTTACAGCTAAATGGGAAAGTGGCTTAAATCTCAAAATTAAAGATAAAGAGCTGCAATTAACCTGTCTTCCAACCGAAAACATCGCCCTTAATGCTCAGCGTAATTTAATATTTCAAAATTATGACCACAAGCATCTGAGGCTCCTGTTTGACAATATAAAATGGACCATAAACATCTCCGTGGGGCTTGGGTACCGTGGGTGAGATGGAGCAGGCATCTCGCCAGCGCGGGGTGACTCTAAAGTCACGATGGCTGACCTGGCACAGATGCGGAGCTCGCCTTGGGGTGCGAGGCCGCGGGGCTTATTCCAAAGACCTGTTCTCTGGCCAGCAGGAACCATTTGATTTATGTTTTGTGGGCTTTAATAGGGTGGATTATGCTGATGTGAATGGGGGGAAGAAACAAAACCCAGGTTGTGCTTAGAGGGCCCTCCGACTGTTCCAGCAGGTCCCTCTGAAGCAGGCTTTTGAAAACACTTCACCCCAGGCCTTCACAGGGACCAGAAGGCCAGGCTGTCAGGGCGTTTTAAAGCCCACCAGCTAACTTTCATTGGCACCAGGGCGGAGGACCCCTGCTCTAAAAGACTGTGGGCCCGGCAAGGAGGAGAAAGGGGATGTCTGGAATATGATCAAGGCTTGATTGTACTAGAACCAACAGGATGGTGCCTGGGGTGCCGGCAGGGAGCTGTGGGGAGGGGCCTATGGGTACATGGAAACCTTCCACCTGGCACACAGGAGCACAGGACACTGAATACAGCAAGTAGAATTCAGCCCCCAACAAAGTCTCAGGGCATAAAACCAGGAGTTTAAAACCCAGGTGCCCTGGTTGGTGTGGCTCCAAGGATTGAGCACCAGCCTGTGAACCAAAGGGTCGCTGGTTCAATTCCCAATCACGGCACATGCCTGGGTTGTGGGCCAGGTCTCCAGTAGGGGGCACGTGAGAGGCAACCACACATTGATATTTCTCTCCTTCTCTTTCTCCCTCCCTTCCCCTCTCTCTAAAAATAATTAAATAAACTCTTTAAAATAAAGGGCTGAGAATCTGGGTTTTCATGTTGGCAATGAAGACGTGTGGACATCATATCACTGACATGCAGACACTCCAAATTGGGAGTCCCCATGGGTGGCTGGCCTTCCTAAAGAAAGACCTGAGATGTCCTCCCAGAGCCCTTCGAGTCCTCCTCCCAGCCCTGAAGCAGCTTCCCTTTCATCCTCCTTGATTTTTCTCCGGTTGCCTAGGTGACAGTGGAGAGGGTCACCAGCTCTGCAGACAGACAGACGACCTAACGCCCAGAGTGACCACTTACGGAGTGATCTTGGACAAGGGACTCCCTCTCTGAGCTTGCTCAGTTTCCCACCTATAAAGTGCGGATAACGACAGGGCCCACAGGGCTAGGGAGACGGTTGCACATGATCATCTAGGGGAGCCCCCACGTATGCCTGGCACCAGCAGCCACTTCTGTGCTGGGCCCTGCACAACGCCCTGCATCAGTCCCTGTGCGAACTCGCGCTCAACATCCCCCGCGTCTGCGCTCTTCCGGTTCCGCCCCACGCTCCCCTCCCTCTGGGCTGTCGCCCAGCCAGGGTCCTCCCCCCGGACCGCCTTTCCTCCTCCTTCCTTCTGGTCGGGCCCTGCATTATTTGCCCCGATGCGGGGTGATGTGCTAGGCCTACCACTTTCTTCTCCTTTTGCATCTCCATCCTAGGTTCTAGGTGTTGAGTGGGACTGCTCTCCCCACTGACCGTTTGCCTCAGCTGAGTCCGGGGCCCCACTTTACCGCGATCATTGTCTGCCAGGTCCACATCCTCACTCCCACCCGCGCTGAAAATGCCCTGAGTGCAATACCTGTCACTTTTATCACCCAGAGGACGATGTGGAGTTCCAGACAAACATGTGCTTTGGCACGTGATTCTCTCAGCAAGCCTAAAAGGTGGGTCCCATTATTATTATGCTCATTGTACAGACGAGGACCCTGAGGTAGAGGTGGCAGCACCTGCCTGAAGTCAAGCAGTGGGCTCGGAGCGGGGACTTGAACCCAGCAGGTAGGCCCTGCAGCCCTGGCTCTCAGCCTCTGCGGGTCACATCTCTGCAGAGTGAAGCTCGCCTTGCAGGGGAGAATGAACAGGAGGGAGAAGGGACGACTGAGGAGACTGGGGATGGGGACATGGAGCCCCGTTGCAGCAGGAGGCCTGCCACCAGTGTCCAGGACCTCAAGGGGGCCACAGGAGCACTGAGTTTCCCTTCTCATTTCTGTCTGTGTGGGCCACTGGAGAAGGGGTCATGGGACCCCTCTCCTGAGCGGGAAGAGACCTAAACCAGGCCACTTAAGGTGTCCAGGACCCCCACCGGGGGAACGTCAGCTCCTCTGCAGGCCCCCTCTGCACAGTGAAGGCCCTGCCTCCTCACTGTCACCTTCCCTGAGAAACTGGTGCCACGGAAGGGCATCGGGGGGAGGGGGACACTTGGGCAGAACCGAACACCGGTGCTGGTGGTGGTCAGATGCCCCTTCCTGCTCGGAGTGCCGGCAAAGCCCCTGTGGGTCCCCGAGCTGCGGCTCCAGCGGCTGAAATTGCTCATCTGCAGAGACAGGTTTCGAGGGCAAACCAGAACGGGAACACTTGGGGCACTCAGAGTGGATTTAGGCCCAGAGAATCAAATGTTCCGGACAGAGCACAGAGCAGTTCTGCGCCACGGAGCGGGGCCGGAGAGCACTGGCCTTTTCCTTTTTCCTCAAGTGAAACATAAGCAGTTTGGCTTTCCCAGGGCTTGGCCACCTTAACCATTAATGGAAAGTCTGCTTCTGCCACCTGTAACCCTAAACGCCAAAAGGACACGAAACTCAACAGTTATTTTCCAATCCCTAGAACAGGACAGCCCTGCAGGGTTTGTTCCTGCATTCCCAAGTCCGGGCTGTCCCCCTGGCCATGTAGAGAGGTCGGTGCATGTGGTTCTTTGCCCTGTTTTCTGGATGACTGATGGAGACTCAGAGGTGACATGACAGGACTTTGGTCACTGAACTAGTGAGTACCAGGCTGGGATTTGAACTCTTCTCACCACCAACTGGTACATTTCTTATTGCATTCTGGGGCTCTGGGGGTTCGCAGGTGGGAGAGTTGAAGGCAAGAAGGGTGAGCAGGTGTGGGGCCTTCTAAACTTCTCTTTCCCTCCCTCACCAGCTCCAGCGGAGGCGCGCATGGAGCAGAGCACCTGGGGAGCTGTCTAGAGAGCAGGAAGCAGGAAGCAGGAAGCAAGGGATGGAAGGAGATTGGGGATATTCACACACAGGTTAATATCTGTTCCTGTTACATGTCAGAGATATTTGTTCCTCTCGCGTATCGGTTGGGTTTCCATATAAGATTTCATTTGAAGGGAGGAATAAACAGCTTAAAAATAATTGGAAACCAGTGCAACAAAGCACGTCAGTCTGCGGCTCGCGCCTGCCGGCCTGGCTTGCGACGAGGCGAGTTTTGTGCCAGGGTGTTAACGATGAAACGCACAGATCTGGAGGAGGTCACCAGTGGAAAGAGAATGCTGGAATGTGGGCTGGGGGCCGTGCCTCTTGGCTGCATTTGAATTTAAAATCTTTCGCTGTTAAAAAACGGGCAACAGACCCCTCGATATTGGTGACACTGGACCACCCACCTCCCAGGACAAAGCACTGGGGAAGGTTTGGCAAGACCTGGGCTCCCGGGGCGTGGCCCCCCAGGCAGGGTAGCTCCTGACGGACCCCATGCCGGTGACTCTGTCCCTCAGCCACTGGGTGATGGGGTTTTCCCTCACCCAAGCAAAACTCCTCAGACTTCTCGGGCACCTCAGGTCAGCCTCAGGCAGAAGTTTCAGGAAGCCCATCCCTCAGACAGCTGCAGAGGCTAAACCAGCAATTTCCTCTTGGTGGCTGGACGTGGTGTTCCCCAAGGAGCACGTGGCTACCAGGTGCTCGTGGGCCGCCCCTGTCATCCGTGGCCCTTTTCCTGAAGCCCAGCCTGCTCAGAGCCGGAGCAGACTTGCCCGAGAGTTGGCAGTTCACATCGAAGCAAGGGCTGGGGCTGGGGCTGGGGCTGGGGCTGGGGCTGGGGCCAGGGCCAGGGCCAAGGCCAGGGGGCAGGGTCTGTGACAGAGACCTCTGCCCCACCAGCCAGTGGGTTCTGGAAGTAATGACTGCAGTGGCCGCAACAGCCAACTGTGAGCTCACTGTGTGCTATTTTACATGTGGCCCCATCTAATGTAAGGTCAGTCCTGTTTCCAGCTCCACTTAACAGGAGACCGAGGTTCAGAGTCAGACAGTGAGTGGTAGGGCAGAGACTTCACTCCAAGTCTGATGCCCCAGACTTTCCTCTGGACCAAGCTTCACTGTCCAGACCCAGTGAGTATGGAATGAGTGGGACCCCCACCTCTGTGAAATCTATACCCTGGGGCTCCTGCCTTAATGCCTCTATAGCATACAGTCCAGTGGGGGCAACAACTGATTTTTTGGAGGGTGGCGACAACTCTTACTTTTTCATGTACAAAGCATACTATAGATATAGAGTATGTGTATCTGTAATCATAGAGTTCATGGGGATGGTGAAGTTAATAAAAAAGTGCCTTGCACAAAGTAGGTGCTCAGTAAACAGTCACTCCCTTCCTCACTGCCCACCAGGGCTCCCTGGGTGAATTGGTCTCATGGGGAGCTTTTGTGTATTAGCCTAGTCTTGGCCCATCCCAGCAGCTCCACCCTCTATCCTGTGGCCCTTAATGCCAAGGCCCTGGAATGCTCTATGCCCCAGCCTGTACCCATTAGCACTCAAGTTCACCCCAACATTCCTGGTTCTATTCTGGAGGCCCCAGATCCCCAGAGTTCTGGACTTGTTATAGGTTAAACAGGTACAGGCTCAGCTCAGCTCAAGTGAAACCTGAACACTTCAGGTCGTTGTTGTCAATTCTCCCAACACAGGGAAAAAGGTAATTGTCAATTAACGAGCCCATCAACTGAGGCGGGAGGAAAATCAATAACACGGACCAATACAGAGCGTTCTACCGCCAGTCAGGATTCCAGGAGCGGGCGCCTTTCAAATAGGTACACGGAGTAATTGGCTTCTCCCTGGTGACCCATCCCGCGGACTCTACAACTCTCCAATTAACATGTACCATTGACAGACACACAATTATTTGGGTTCACTGTGCCCTAGCCAGTGTTTGTTCAATCAGAACTTGCAAATATGTGGGAAGTGCACGGAATAGCAAATGCAGAATGGCTCTGGGCAAGCCGAACAGCGAGTGGGTCTTAAAGAAAACTCTGGACGCGGGGTTGCTTTTCCAGGCGGCTGCCCCGAGTCTCAGCTCATGTGCTGGTCAGAGCCCTGTTCTGGGCAGCCCCTGACCGGGCCTGTCCCCACCCCCGCACCAAGGCACTCACTGGGGCTGCCATGGCTTGACTGCTACTGTCCCCCAGAATCCATCAGCAAGAAGGAGGTCATTCTCCTCCTTGCCCCACTCGAGTTGGAAAACAGCCGGGGCTGGGCCTTTGCACAAGAGGCTCCTTCTGCCTGGAAGGCCATTTCTCCTCCCGGCTGGCTGGGCCACTGTGGCCCAGCCAGCCAGCCTCCAAACTCTCGGGGACTGTTCCTGGGCCTCTGGAGGCAGGGCTGGGGGCCATGATCCCAGAACCTCCTGGGCTTCTCCTCCTTACCAGGTTAGCCCTCCCCCCACAAGCTTCATCTGCCCATTTCCCTCACAAAAGAACAAGCCCTTTGATGTCAGAGACTAAGGATCATTCATTTCTAAACATCAGTACTCAGCATAGACTCAGCAGATGGTTGCTGGATTGGTGTTGGGCAGGTCGTGCAAAAAAGAGGGGGAAGTGGATGGATGGATTTGTGGGCACCTTGAAGGACAGGTAGGGAAATGGGGGTAACTGTGGTTGGGAATGAAGGTGGGGGAGCGGGTCGAGGGTACGTCAGGTGTGCACAGAGGGGGAGGGCAAGCAGTGGTGGACAGAAGGATGGGTGGAAAGACTGTCGGGAGAGTGGACCAGGCTGTTTGCGTAATGATTTGGAGAAGCATTCAGCACAGTGGTCAGGAGTGTGGGCTCGGGGGCTTGATGTGTTGGATTAAATCTTAGCTCTGGTATTTCCTGGCTTGGGTGACCATGGGCAAGTGAACCATTCTCTCTGGGCCTCAGTTTTCTAGTCTGTGGAATGGAAGCAATGATAGAGTTTCCTCCTAAGTTTGTCGTGGGAACTAAACTACAGCTTGCTCCGAGCCCTCCCCGCCCTCTCCTCACCGAATCGGGTGGTTTCAGCGATGGAAGGGAGCCCATGAGCCACGTCCTCTGTCCCTGCAGAACCCGAAGCACAAAGCAGCACGGCGACTGCCCCCAGTTCCTGTAACCAGCAGCTGCGGTGCCTTGGTTGTGCGTCTCTCCACCCACGTGTGCGTGCACGTGCGCGACTCATTCAACGCAGTTCTGTGCCTGCCGGGTGCCTGAGCGGGGCTCCCTCCTGCGGTTACCGTTGTGACAAAGACAGACTCTGTCCCTTCTCTCCTAACCCTCACCGACCTCGAGAGACAACGGTCACGAATGAACAGATCGTATTAGTAAGATGTGCAGAAGTAAAGAAATTAAGTGAACAGAAGCGAGAACTTCGAAGCAGACGTTCAGGGCGGGCGTCGGGAATCGGAGGCTGCTCCAAGGAGGAGCTGACATTTAAGCTGGGGCCCAAAGAAGGCTCCTCTGAAACAAATAAGCAAACAAAACAAAACTGCAATAGAAAAAAAAAGATTCCTTTCAAAACAGCAAGTCAACCTGAAAGGAACCTAAGAATAAACCCAGCAAAGGATGTGCCGGATTCTTATGGAGAAATCTATAAAGCATTGCAGAGGAAATAAAAGGACGGGGCGGGCTGAGGGATAAGAGGACGGGAGAGGGGGTGGCAGGGGGGTGGAGGCAAGAGGGCTCCTCAGTGCCCACGCCAGACGGGGACTCTATGGGCTGAGATAAAAGTCAACGGAAAAAGTAAAAACCAAATTTATATTCCAGGTTCTGGGCACTTGAGTAAGATTTTCTTTCTGATAATGGGCTGTACTTTCATGCCCACTCATTACAAGCATAGCTAATGCACATGCAATTTTGTAACCAGCCTTTTTCCCCACTTAACAATATAGCACAGATATTTCCCATATCATTAGCGCTTGATAAAAAGAAAACTATAAAGAATGCCTCTCCAAGGCAGACAAGTATGGGTGTTTCCCCTATTTCAGAGGCAGCGAGGGGTGGGGGGAGGAAGCCAACATTCATGCAGCATCTATTACGTGTAATTCCCACACCCGCGCTGGGATGCAGACTTTTCATCTTGCAAGTGTAAGAATGGGCAGAAGCAGGTTCCAGCTGCTCATTTGCAGACTGGGACTTGAACCTGGGTTTCCAGGGGCCTTGGCTCAGTGCTGCTTCCTAGGGCCAAGGTTGGGGATGCACTATGCCTGTCTGCCTTTGTGTCCCTCAGAGCTGTCGCTGTGCTTTGTGGAACAAAGTTCACTTAGTCATGCAACCCCTGGGTGCCCAGCTCCCGCTCTGCCTGGCCTTGTGCTAGAGCGTGGGGGGCAGTAGGAAACAAACCAGGACCCTGCCCTAGGTTCTCAGAACTGATGCAACAGGTTGCCATACTCAGGGCAGTTTATCGTGACATAGCTCCAGGGGCCGACACTCTGAAATCAAGGTGTCAGCAGGGCCAAGTTCCCTCTGGAGCCTCTGTGGGACAAGGCTTCCTTGCCACTTCCAGCTCCTGGCGGCTCCTGGCGGCTCCTGGCACCCCTTGATTTGAGTCAGCACTGCTCCGCTGAGCGCCTGCGTCTTCATGTGGCCTTTGTCCCCATGTCCCTGGCCCCACATCTCTCTCTCTCTTCTCTGATGTGTCACCATTCACTGAACATGGCGTCCACGAGAAATCCAGGACCATCTTGTCTCCAGACCCTTCACTTTATGTCTACAGAGACTGTTTCTAGACAAGGTCAGGTCACAGCCCCAGGGGGTTGGGACTTGGGTATATCTTTGGGGGGACACAATTCGAAACTCTCCACTAACCCGCATTCCAGTGAAGGAAAATGAAGGACGAATACACATATTGCATGTTAGATGGTAGTAAGTGCTACGGCAAAGCGGGGAAAGGAGGGACAGGGCAGGGGGAATACTTGGGGGTGGGCCCGGCAGTTCTAAGTGGGCCGCTTAGGGAAGGCCTCACTGTGGAGGACAGAGGTGACCAAAGACACGAAGGTGGTGACAGAAAAAGCCACGTAGGTATCTGCATGAGAAGTGTTCCAGGGAGAGAGAATAACATGTTTTAAGAGCCCCAGGGCAAGCACGCCTGGAAAGGAGGGAGGAAGTCCAAGAGGTGGTGGAGCTGGCTCAGGGGGTGCTGTGGTGCAGGGTGACTCCAGGAGAGAGCGGGCCGCTACAGGGTTTTGAGCAGAGTGGCTGACACAGCAGAGGAAGGTCAGCTGCCATGTGGAGACCAGTGAGGAGGCAGCTGCAAAAGCCCAGGCGCTGGGCGCTGGCGTGGCGTGACCCGCACAGCAGCAGCAGAGGTGAGGAGGGCTAGGGGATTCTGGGCACACTTTGGAGGCAGGGTCCCCAGCATTTCCTGATGGGTGTAGAATGTGATGAAGGGGGAGAGAGGGGGGGGAAGAGGTGTTTTGGTCTGAGCAATGGGAAGGATGGAGTTGCCACCATTGGGGCTGCAGGAGGTGCAGGTGGAGCAGACTTAGTGGTAAGATTAGGACCTGAGTTTGAACGTGTGGGGTGTGAGAAGTCAGTCAAAAAGAGATGCCACTTGGGCAGTTGGATATGTGAGTCTGGGTTTGGAGCAAGGCCTGAGCTGGAGGTGAAAATGTGGGAGTTGTTGGCACAGACACACTGTAAAATCGAGAGTGCAGGGACGGTGGAGAAGAGGCCCAAGGGATGACTTTACAAAGGGCACCCCGACATTAAGAGATTGAAGAGGGGAACCAACAAAGGAGGCTGGAAAGTGTGACTAGTGAGGTGGGAAAGAGCCCGGGGAGGCAAGGCGCCTTGGAAACCAGGGGAAGAGCGATTTAAAAGGGAGGCGGCAGTCAGTGAGGCCGAATCTGCCGCTGGGCAAGCAGGGTGAGCATGAGGAGCGGCTGTGAGGCCGCGGTGGGAGCCTGCTCACTGGAGTGGGGGGTACGGAAGCTGACTGGGAGCAGTAGACAGGGGTGGGGGGAGCGGAAACGGAGGGAGGCAGCCCACCAAGACAACTGTAGTGGGTGTTTTGCCCTGAAGGGGAAGAGGGAGGGGCAGAGGTACTGGCAAAGATGGTGGGGTCCAGAGACGTTTTATACTCTCTAGGAAGGGAGACACAACAGTGTGTCCAGATGCCCACGGGGATGGTCCAGTCAGGGGAGGAGACTGGTGACGTGGGATAAAGCAGGGAGGAATCTCTGGACCATGGGCTCCAGGGGGCGAGCATGGCTGGGATCCAGAGCACCACGCAGGGCTGTCCTCAGACTCAGGGACAGCCCGCTGGTAACAGGAGGGAAGGCAGTGAGGACTCGGGCACAAGTGCTGGAAAGTGGGGACACGGGGAAGCAGGAGCTGTGGAAGGTCTCTTCCAGCAGCTTCTATATTCTGAGTGAACCGAAGTAAGGCCTTCAGCTGGGGGTGGCGGTGCTGCGGCAGGAGAAGGCAGGTCTGGGAGAGGGGCAGCGGGCGTGTGCTGGGGAGAATGCATAACGTGATTGGAAGTGGCCTGCAGGGCTCCCTTGAGAGCAGTTTTCTCTGCTGGTTGGAAGGATGAGGGAGCGAACGAATGGTTTCGAGCTCCATGAGGGCAGGAAGCCCTGTCTCTGGGTCGCCGCTGTGCTGCAGGCCCAGCATGGGGCCTGGAACTTGACGCACACGGGGTGACGACGAAATGAGTGAAGGAGCGTGCGACCCGTGAAGGAAGGGCTGGCCTGACTGCCTGAGCGTGTGCTTCTGCTGGCTACCGTGATCTCCTTCTCTGGGAAGACGGAACAGGACCCCAGGCGGCTGTAAGACCCAGGGCACCAGCCAGGCTGCAGGAAGTTAATTAACTCCAGGGTGTTTTACCTTCTGTTCTCAGCGGTGGAAAGCGAACCTTTGTTCCTGACAACCTCAATTAGCTGCCGCTTTCCTTGAGCTCCCCCACCCTGAGGAGAGGCTGGTCCGCAGCCTGGCTTTTCCTAAAGCCTCCCCACTTTATCAGACCCAGCGTCCACTCCCTGCAGTGGGCGTGCCCAGGGACGACGGCCAGATGATGCCCTTACCCCTCCCAGTCCAGCCCTGCTGGTCAGTCTGCACAGCGAGGGACTGCCCTGGGCTCCCAGCCCTGCTCACCCCCACCCACCCCTGCCACGGGCCTCTTTGCCCCCCAAGAAGCCCCTCTCCTGGGCTCTTCTTCCATGTCGGCCAGGTCCCCCGGGGCTCTGCGTCTTTAGCACCTGGTGTGGCAGGGCTCATCCTTTCCAGGGAGCGGGTCTTTGACTAACACATGCCCAGGCTAACCCCGAAAGGGACCGGGGCTGAGGCCCTGATATCTGTAGGTTAGAAAGTTCCCCCGGAGTTTTATTTGTACCCAAACCGGATGAATGATACCTCTTGTTACAAGGAACAAAAACAAAGCAGAGCAGCGACAACGACGGTGTGCCGAGCGGTTGCACGTACCCAGCACCCGGCACCTTCTCCGGCCTCCACGGTGGTCAGCGACACTCACAGATGCAGGAGCAGGTTCACGGAGGGGAGTGAACTGGCCCTCAGGCACTCAGCTGCTAAGGGGTCTAGCCAGGGTTTGAACCCAGGTTTGTGTGACGCCAAGGCAGCCTTCCTTCCGTCCTGGTGCATGCTGGCCCTTTCTTCACAGGGCTGTTCTATTTCTCTTCTGTTAAGTACACAAGTCAGGACGATTCTAGGCAAAATGGGCAAAGAGGCTCGCACACACAGTTGTATGGAGGTTAGATGGTGCTGTCCACCCAGCCTAGAAGATGCTGGGAGAGTTTGTGAAGGAGGGCACAGGGCATTTGAATTGGGAATGTAGAGGCCAAGGAAGGCCTTGGAGGTGGAAAGAGATGTGTCAGAACCGGAGGAATCAAACGGAAGAGGTGGTAGGGATGCCGGGTGGGAGGCTCCTGTACCAACTAGCTACTGCACTAGTCCAGGCAGGGAAGAGGGAAAAGGCAGGAGTTAAACTGCAGACAGGCCAGCAAAAGGCGTACAGGGCAGCCCCGGTGCTCCGCTGCCTTCCTGCTGGTGAGCCAAGCCATTTTCACGAGGCAGCTGGGAGCACTTCTGGGCAATCTCGTCTCGAAATGACTGCACTTCATTATAATTTCAGTCTTGCTTGGTCTTCATCAAAGACTGTGAGTATCTTGAAAAAGAGAATCATCCCTTTCCTCAGGTGAGGGGAAAACATGCCAGAGCTTTCTCTTCTAATATAAACTAGACAGGAAGATGCAGCCGAACTTGGCAGAGCCTGCTGAAGAACACTAATAGACTCGAAGAGAAGAGGATTACAGGGACAGCTCCAGAGGGTGGTGGGGCGGGGAGAGAAAGAGGCCCCAGGACGGCCAGCCCCACCCGGCTGGCCTTACGGGGAGCCGGGATCAGTGTCCACGGCAGCAGCAGCCCCAGGGTCTGGACAGGCTCAGCTTCTCATCCGGCCAGAAGCTCCTCCGCCCGAAGACCAGGGAGATAAGATCCCTCTCGGAGCATCCTCCCTGGTTGGTTTCCAGTGATCCCATTAATTGTGGAGGCTCAGGGGCTGGAATGGAATTCAAGGCGCTTCCTGCATGAGAGCGCTCAGAGAGGGAGGATGGAAGTGACCTAGAAACATTTAGCTAGGAAAAAAAAAAAAAGAAAGAAAGCCATGCAGGTTGGACACAGAAGCCAGAGGCTGGGAAGGGGTCAGGGGCTGTGGTACATTTGTGCATGTTTTAAAATATTATCTCAGGCAGTTAGCTGTCCCGTGGAACACTTGGCTTATAAGAAGGTGCTTTGCTTTTATAAAGTCAGGTTATTTTCCTTCTGCCTTTAATAAAAACCAGCGCTGGCCTCTGACTCACAGGCTCAGAGCAGCTTTTGCCAGTTACAGAGGCTGGGATTTCAGCCGTGGCACCAGCTGGAACTGTTCTCAAATAGGAAATCGAAGACTAGAGACAAAGGAGGGGAGAGGCGAATGGGGAGGGAGAGACAGAGCAGGAAATAAATGCTGAGCTCCCTGGGGCTGCCCCGCAGGCTGCTCAGACCCAGGAGCAGGGAGCCGGAGTCTGGCTCCCCGCCTGCAGCCCACTCATCCCCTGCCAGCCGGTCCTCTGCACCACAAGACTGCTCGTCCCAGCTCCTGTCAGAGGCTCCCCAGTCTTCAGCAGATGCCCTGTCATGCTGAGCAGGAGGTTGTCGCCCTCCCAGGGAGGGCGTGATCCCTCGTAGTGGACATAGAGGCTGCAAGGCTGCTGGTCAGCTGGTCAGCCGGTTAGTGGGGGTGGAGGTGGGGGGGGAAGCAGGGCTGGAGGTGGGGTGAGAGGCCCAGAGGGGGCCAGAGGGGGCTTCCAAGAGAAGGTGCTCCCTGCTTCATCTGCCCCCACCTCTTCCCCCCTCCCCCACCCCTTTCCATTTTCCTTTGAGTCTCTGGTTCTTTTTATTTCATTGTCTCTCTAATGTTTTGTCTCCTTCTCTCTTTTCTCTGTCTGAATCTTTTATTCTCTTAAGAAAAATGGCTGCACTTGTTAAGCCAGAGATCAAACACCCCCACGGGCGGAATGTGTGAGAAGGGAACGCCACTCTAAAAACTGGCCTCTCTTTCTTCGAGGCACAGTGGGTCCCTGCAGAGAGGACAGGCAAGAAAGGGGTGGGGTGAGGGAGAGGAAATCAATGAAACCGTGTCATTTTTCTGGGCCCGGGAACAGGGGTCGGAGGGGTGGGAAGGGCAGGGAAATCCAGCCAGAGCCAGACGCTCACTCCGACCAGGGCACACCCTGGACGGCCAGGGAGGCCGCTGCCCTGCAGGAAGAGGATCTGTCAAAGGCCACGAGGCCCCGTGAGTCAGGAGGCTCTGACGCTGCTGCCTGACATCCAGGCGGTTCCCTCTGCCTTTGCAGGAAGTACAAAGAGGCATTTGTGGGGGTGAAGGACAAGGACAGCAGGCCTCTGCCTAGGGACACGGGGAATGCCATTTTGTTTAGTCCTCCTGACAGCCCTGTGAGGGGTATTGTTCTGGTCCTACAGGTAAGCGAGGCTCACACAGGCCACAGGCTGTGTCCAGGGCTCCCACCTGGGAGAGGCGGGGCCCATGCTTCTTCTAGAAGGGTTTCTCCCTGTAGCAGGTGGAAGCTTGGCCGATGGCAGGTTCAGAGTAAAGGGGATCAGGGAGGATGCATTTCTCTGCCCTCCAGAGTTTGCCTTTTATTTTTATTTTCTTTATTCATTGATTTTAGAGAAGAAGAAGAGAAAGAGAGAGAGAGAGAGAGAGAGGGAAACATCCATTTGTTGTTCCACCCATGCCTGCATTCCTTGGATGCTTCCCGAATGTACCTTGACCAGGGATCGAACCCACAGCCCTGGCACATTGGGACGATGCTCCAACCAGCAGAGCTACCAGCAGAGCTACCCGGCCAGGGCCAGGCTCTGCCTTTCAGAGGTAGATCAGGAATGCAAGTTACAGTGCCCTGTCCATTTCAGAGATGGAAATGTTCTGTTGCTCTGAGGAAAGGGAAGTGGGAGGGGAAGGAGTGGAGGACAGACAGACAGAAAGACAGAGAAGCAGTGTTTTGGCCCCCTCCCCTCTCTGGGATGTGGGCCTGCAGGCAGCCAGGAAGGATGGGAGAGAATATTTATTGAGCCTACTATGTGCCTGTGTGCTTCTCACCATCACTACACACCCACCCCTATTTCGCAGGCGAGTAAAGGGAGGCAGAGAGAGGAAGCAATGTGCTGAGGAGAGCAGAGGTGCTAGTGAGAACCAGGGCCCTCACCCCTTCTATTTTTCAGGGCGTGCACTGCATCACCCCCTCCCACCCCGTCTCTGTCCTCTCAGCACAGAGCTGGGGGTGAGGTGGTCAGGGTGAGGGGACGCAGTACCCAAACTACTCAGCCCCAAAGCTGGCTGGGAGCGTCAGAGGCTGAGCCAGCCCCTGTCACAGGAGAGGAGGAGAGGAATGAAAGCGCCAGCCCGTGCGGCAGCGCAGGCAGCCTCCTTCCCAGCACCCCACCCGCCTGGTGGAGTATCGTTTGTAACAGCAGCAGCCCTGTCTCTGCCCCCTCCCCGCCGGTTCGCTGAGCAGACTGCGTAAGACATCTTCTCCAGGAAGCTGAGCATGGCTGCGGCGGGGGGGGCTAGGTGGATAGGTGGGGGGCAGCTGAGTGCAAAAGGGGTGTGTGGTGGGCAGGGACCTAGGGGTCCGTGCTGTGGCCCCTTGCTGAGAGGGCTGTAGGCCCTCAACGCCCTGCACAGGGTGTGTTTTGGCCCCAAACCTGTGGGCTGGAGCGACCGCCTGGACGGGCCCTGAGAGGCAGGTTCACCACTGTGAAAGGGGAGCAGGGTGCCAGAGGAGGGGCGGTGCCAGACGAGTCAGCAGGACATGCTTCTGTCCCCAGCATGTGAGCTGACATATGAGCCTGAGGTATTTATACAACATAATAGTACCCCGTGCATGACTCTCGTATGAGCCCCTCATGTAGAACAGACATGTGGCCCATGCACACACCTGACATTCACCTCCAACCTGAGGCACCTGCATCCAACTCTGACACGTTTCTAAGAACAAAACAAAGCTTCGAGCTCCTGACCTTCAACACTACTTATGAGTATCTAACCCGTGACTCGAATGTGGCTTTCTCCTATGTTGAAGGGGCTTTGAACCATTTCCCCCGCCCCCAGGACCCCAAATCAGGGGACTTAATATACGAGTCATAAGGTCTGGCTTTCCTGATGCCTACTGGGCTTTGCTGGCTGGTGTTGAGTGGGGTGCCCCCTTCAGGCAGGGCAGGGCTCTGTCAGCTGCCTGCTTTTCTCATTCCCACTGTCCCCCTGGCCCACAAGCCCCCGAGTGTGAGACCTGGGTCTGGCATGTGTTTAAAGCCTCATAGTGTGTTCCTTCTGGTCCTTGGCAAAATTTCAGCAACTCCTCAGTTCAGGAAAGCATGAAGGTAGCCTGCTATAAGTGAGGGTCTGTATGTCACTGCCCCGTTGCAGATAAAAGGTGACATAATTATCCAAGGGACACCAGACTGGATGTGTAGATCCTGTATGGTGCCAAACGGAGTTCCCATTGCCTGCTCCTCTTGGCCTGTCCATCATGCTTGGGGAGTTAGGCCAGGCTATCCTGGGGCATTGAAGCCAGGCTGGCATCTCCATGGTGGTTGCCATGGGAACCAGAGTTGGGGCTGGGCTGAGGAAGGTGGGGCTTTAACCCTGTGCAGGTTGCATCTCCTTTTTCAGTCCTTGTTTAAGGAATGCTTGCCAGGCCCTGCATGAGTTGGAAAGAGGAGACTAAGACCTAGTCCCTTGCCTTAAGAAACTCACAGTTCCATGAGGAGATAAGAACAGGCACAAGATGAGGGGACCACCATGATGAGACCATCGTGAGAGTTGTCGCCTCATGACCTGTCGCCTCCCACAGATGACCAAACACCATCACAATGGGGATTCCGATTTGACAGATGAACTTGGGAGGACACAAATGTTCAGTTCCCATCGGGGGCCTGTGCTAATCACCGGACAGTGATGATTTGTAATCGCTGACTCATTCCCATATCCTAAAGAGTTTCTCCTGTTACATAGTCCCTGGGAGTCCTCAGGAGGTGGACCCTGATGCTTATTTGCTGACCAAGCCTTTTCACTGAGCAGCAGGGCCAAGGTCCAGGTCTGGCTCAGAGTCATCTTCAGCCAGGAATGAAAGAAAGGCAGGAGAGGGGCTGAGGAAGGACCCCACCACAGAGAGCATCATTCAGAGAAAGGGACAGACTGGGGCCTAGGGAACCCCAACAGCCTCTTCTGGGCAGCTGGGGGCAGGGACAGAGCTCACAGCCCCCTCCCTTGGTGACAAAAGCCCAAGGGCCCTGTAGTTACCCCGAGCCAAACCTGCAGCCACCTGCTCCAGGCGATCTGAACAAAGCCGGTTGCACCAGCTCCTCTGCCAGCTGGCCACCGGATTCCTCTGCTGCTCTCACCCCGGGAAGAGGATTGTAGGTGGGCACCAGCCCCCTTAGCTACACTGCATGTCCTGGCCTGCTGTGCATTTAGGTCAAGTTCTTGCCAATGGGATGTCAGCAAAAGTGAGGTGTGCTCCGAGACAGCCTTGAAGATGATGGGCCCACCTTCTCCTTGGTCTCTTCCCAACTCCCTCCCCATCAACAACCAGGCTGAGACTCAGTTTCACCCACGGGGGTGTCTACAGCGCCTCAGGGAATGGTGGGGAAACAAGATGGAAGGTCCCGAGTCTCCAAATAACCGAATGAGGACATCTATCCACCCAAAGCCATTACAAAAAAGAGAAGGAAATTTCTTTGTTTTTAAAACATTTTTATCTATTGACTGATTTTTGGAGAGGGAGGAAGGGAGAGAGGAAGGGAGGAGGGAGGGAGGGAGGGAGGGAGGGACATCTGTTGTTCTAGTTATTTACACACTCATTGGTTGATTTTCGCATGAGCCTGACCGGATATCCAACCCGCAGCCTTGGCGTATCGGGACAGTACTCTAACCAGCTGAGCTATCTGACCAGGGCTCTCTGTTCTTTACGGATTTGGGGGATGGGTTCTCTCTATTACAGCAGCTTAGCTTCCCCTAACTAGTACAAGGACCTTCCAGTACATACGGAATAAGAGAATGAGAAGGTGCAATGCAAGGCACTTTCGGATCTAGAACCACTGGTTTCTCTTCAGTGAAACACAGGTAACATCTGGCATTACCAGTCTACATCTAGTACTTTTCTTCGAGCACCCACTGTTTGTTCAGCACGAGAGAAGGGTAGGGATGCAAGAAATAGAAAACAACAAAGATACTCACTCTTCCTGACCCGTCACAGGGGGCCCTCAGTGAAACACCCCAGCTCTCCTCCTCCGATGCCCCGCACACCTGCGTTCCAGCTTCACTGGGTCTACGCTCTCCCCCTAAATGCACTGTGAACTTTAATGTCTCTCGGCCTTTGCTCATGCTGTGCCCTCTGCCTGCAAGGCCCGCTCCCCTCTTCCTCACTGGTGCAATGCCGCCCACCCCTCTAGGCTTCCTCTGAGGTTAGCTCTTCCTCGCTGAGTCACGTTACCAGGAAGATGCACATCCTCTGGTATCTGTCTGGGCCCTACAGTGGGCTATGAAATTTTGAATGCCCAGTACTGAACGCAAGGCAGGGCAGAGAACAAGCACTCAAAGGCATTCATTCATTCATTCATTCACTGATTCATTCGCTCACTCACTCATTCACTCACTCACTCATTCATTCATTTATTCATTCATTCACTTATTCAACAAAAGCTGATCAGGCCCCAAGGACAAGAGAATGGTAGAGAGTAAGACACACCTTTGCTCCCAGGCAGCTTATATTCTAGTGGGGAAAACAGACATTAAACACACAGGCACATAAGCAAATGTATAAAAACATGTAGTGATGACTGATATAAGGAAATGAACAGGAATGGTGCTGGAATGCCTCGGATGGACCAACAGCTGCTTTCAGACAGGAGGGCAGGGCAGGCTCCCCCAAGGAAGTGACTTCTAAGCTTTAGGGGGGGCGAAGGAGGGTGGTGTCTGGGGCGGGGATGCTACTGTAGGCAGAAGGCACAGTATGTGCAAAAGCTCAGAGACAGGAAGGAGCTCTGTGTGTGGTCATAGGATAGTGAATGGGGACAATGGCAAGAGATGGGGCAGGGTGGTGTGAGGATCTGGGGTTCTGTGTCCTGAGCACCAGGCCACCATGGAAAGGTTTTAGGTAGAGCTGTGATCTGTTTTGGTTTCTGTTAGTGGGAGGCCAGGGGCTGCAACAGTTCAAGCCAAACACAGTGGAGCCCTGGGCTCAGGAGGTGGTGTGGGGAAGGGGAGGGGTGGGCAGGGGTGGGTGGTGGGAGTAAGACTGACGTTCTAGTTGTGGGAGTGGAAGGATATGGAGGAGTCAAAGGGGATCCCTAGAGGTTTCTAGAACAGGGGACAGAAGGGTTCAAGAGAAGAATGAGGAAGGGAAAAGGGCCCATGTCTTCAAAAAGTATATCTTGGAGCTGTAACTGATGGTGGGCAAGGAAAGCTGGGTGACTTGGCAGAGCAAGGGAACGACACCATTGTCCCTTTAAATAAGCGCTTCAACAGCAGAACGAGGGAGAACAGAATTTGTTAAAGACTCACTCCTGTAAAGAATGGAAACAGCCTGCACACACATCAGTACAGGGCTGGTTAAATACGCTGGGGGCCTCTCTGGGCAGACTACTGTGCAACCTCAGAAAAGAACAAAGAAACTCGACATGGATGGATAAGGAACTATCTCCAAGATAACACTGAATAAGCGAGGCACAGCTGTGTGTGTTAGAATGGGGGAAACATACAAATAGAAATATACAAACATATAATATAAATGCAATTTCTTCTTGAATGGCAATGAACTGTCTCTAGGAAGCGCACAGGAAACTGAGAACACTGGTTGCCTCGAGAAAGGAGAAAGTGAATAGGAGGTTTTTTACTCTACACCCTTTTGTGCCTTTTGGATTTTCAATCATGAGATGGAGTTAACTATTGAACAACTAAGAATTATCGTTAAAGATTATATTCCAGCTTAAACACTAACCCACTGTCACACAGAATGCAGATCTGAAGAGCTGCTGTGCCCCCTCCCACCCCTCCACCCCCACAGTGCTGGGGAAGCGGCAGGGAGTTGGGGGACCCCTGGCTCTTTGTCCTCCTGCCCTATAAACCGGGTGTAATGTGGAACTAAGGCGTCAGTTGCAAGTTTCTACAGTTTTGATTGCTGCCATTAAAATTGATTTTTTTCTTGAAATCCCCTAATGTACAGAAAATATATGGCCAGTTCCTCTGCAGCAAATAGCCAGAAATCAACCCGCTCTGAGGTCAGAATTCCAAGCCCCAATTTTTCTCCCGAAAATAGCTCCATGGTCACCGCTTGTGACCTTGGGGGCCCAGAGCCTGAACCCGGTGGGGGGATCCAGCCACTGTGAGGAGGGAGAGCCAGGAAGAACTCCCCAAATTCTGCATGTGGGTGGCCCACAATGGATGGGCATTGGGTCCCTCTGCATAGAGTGAGGCATGAGTTGGTAAGGAGAAGTGCATGATGTCATTTGCAGGAGCCAGTGCTACCCAAAAAGGGGACTATTAGGGTTAGCTCAAAAAGTACAGAGATTTCAAAATGATGATAGCAGAGCATTCAACCAGGCACAGGGGCCCTTCTGAGGATGGGGCCCTGTGCCCAGGTCACACGCCCATGAAGCAGGTCCTGCAACCACCCTTCAGGGCAGGCAACCCAGGTCAGGCTCAGATGAGGTGAAGAGGGGCAACCCCTCAGATGAGGGGTTAATAAGGTCCCAGGGCAACTTAGTGGAGGCACCAGGATTTGAACCCAGGAGTGGCCCATGGTTCTTGCATAACCTGCACTCTAACAATAGAAATAGCCAACGTGGGCGCTCATCCCACTCTGGACCCTAAATATTATCCACAGATTCCCTTAATGCACGCAACCACCTGCTACGTACTGTTATTACCCCCATTTTGCAGGCCAGGATGTAAGCACCGAGAAGTTCACGAACTTTTCCAAGGACACAGAGCTAGTGAGTGGCAGAACAAGAGTTCAGACCCAGACAGTCTGAGCCCAAAGCCCTCTCGCACCTCTGCGCTCTCTTGGGAGAGGTGGTTCAGGGGACCGCAACTAAAGCAGCCGGCCACAGTGGGTGGGTCAGTCTTGAGAGCAGAGGAGAAAAGGCCAGAAAAGTCTTTACTGTGACCACTTTCTAGATTTGTCTGGGACAACTCAGGAAGTTCCAACACCATCATGGGCCAGCCCTGTGGGTCCTGTACACTCTGATGTTTATAGGAACAGGCTGCAACCAACTCCAGGGAAAATATCCCCACCCCAGGACCTCCTACAAGGGCATGCTCACACAACGAACTCACAAGGTGGCACCTGGCGAGTCAGGCCAGGAAACTGGCATTTTGGGCCTGCGGCTCACAGGGACAGAGAGCGCTTCAGTGGGAGGCATGGCGGACTCCGGAGAGGCAAGGGTAAGACTGGCTCGAAGTCCTCACTCCCCGAGAGCCCTGTGCTGAGTGTTCTGCCGCGTGGTTCATGCATCCTCACACACACCTTAACAGTCAACTCCGCTTTGATTCCCATCGCCTGGATCAGGAGGCTGCAGCTCTGAATGCCCAGGTGACAAGGGCCAGGGCTGGGACCCTCAGGCAGGTCAGTCCGATGCCAGGACCTGAGTGGGCAGCTACTATGTTACTTTACCTCGCCACGTAACCTGCCCAAGTTTCCATTTCTGCATCTGAGAGTGAAGACTGAGCTGCTGAGCCACGTAGAGTTGTGCTGACACCAGAGACACTGCCCGTGGGGTCCCCGGCACAGCAGCTGGGACCTAGTAAGTGTTCAAGATGTGAACTGCACAACACAGCCCACGTGGCTTCCGGCCTGGCAAACCTCCCACATCTGGTGTGAACCCAGTCGTAGTAGGTTGTGTGATGCGATTCTATCTCCGACACCCAGAGCTTGGACCTTCAGATTCAGCACACTAATGGATGTAAATGGGATGCAAGTCGAGCTGTTCCCAGATAAACAGGAAACCAAGGATCTGTGGCTGTGGCTCTCTCCTCTGCTTCTTCTGGAGATCAAGGGCATGGGCTCTCTCTGAAGATGAGCCAATGCACACGGCTGTCTGGCTTACTGGTCGTCACCAGTTCTCCCAAATGAACGTGTCTCCAACCCTCTCCACCACCGGGGTGCTTTCAGGAGCCTGATTCTCGGGGCCGCCGTCCCTGTCTGTGCACCTTCAGGAGCCAGGTCCTCACGGGCCTTGATCAGAGATACGGTGCAATTTCCTCTTGCTCAGGACTCAGTGACTGAGACCAACTCTGAGCGGTAGCCCTACCAGAAGCATCCATGGGAAAACAGAAATGATGACAACCACAGGAGCAGACAGAGCTCTGCCTAGTATGACAAGGTGCCACGCGGGGTGCTAACGACGTGCAAATGCCTGCAGGGAACACACACACTACGCCAGGTGGGTGGATGGCAACACTGGGGCAGCCCAAGGACTGTCCGTGCCAATATCCTCTGGTGTCTGGGAAGCGGTGGGAATGGGGGGAAGGACAGCACCTGCTCTGTCTCCAGCTGGCAGCCCCCCACCCGCCTGCTGCTGGAGCACAGGCCCAGACAGCCTGGTTTTCCAAATGAAGCTACAGATCTTGACTTGTAACGAGACATTCTTGATTTCTGGTTCAATTTGCTGCAATACGGTTGAGCTTAATACAAGTTGGGGACTTTCTGACTCACGGGCTTCCTGTTTGGAGAACCTCTAATGTGAGTGGTTCTCCACCTTTCCTGCCACCACAGGCCCTTTGAAACTGCAAGGACTGTGAGTCCAAAGACAAGCCACGGTATAAGGAGGCATCTGCAATTCACGTCATTGCAGAGAATTGGTGTCTATAATATGTTAATACAGCAACAAACAAAAAACCCTATGAGAATGAATCATTAAAAAGATACAACTCAATAGGAAAATGGGTAATAGACTTGAATTGTACTTGATGGAAAGGAACCCTGATGGCCAATGCACATATACAAAGTGCTCAGTCTTGCCAATCATCAAAGAAATGCAAATTCAGAAATTCAATAACATTGCCGGTCCACACACAGCCCACCCCCCACCCCGCCCCACCGATGGGAGGGCTAACTGGTCAGAACCCTTGAGAAGACAGTCTGGCGCTGTCTGGAATGGCTGACTGTGCATGTGACCCAATAGCCCCCCTCCCAGCATTTTCCTTAGAGAAACTCTGGCACGCATATAAGGCTATGTTCGCAGAACGCTGTCCACAGAAGCCAGCTCCTGGAAATGGCCCAAACGTCAGGAGCGCGGTGAGCCACAGTCCAGTTGCACGAAAGCAAGACCAGAGAGCAGGGAAAAGAGCAAACCTCAGGGTCTCACTGGCCCGGTGCAGGTCTCAAACAGTGCCCTGTGGCACTCGGGCAGCAAGTCCATTAAAAGTTCAAAAAAACAGACACAGCTCAACAATGTCCTTTGGGAACAGGTTCATAGGTAGGAAATCTACAAAGAAAGCAAGGGGATGATAATTTTTAAAAATCAGGACAGTAGATTTAAACACCTGGGTGGGGCGGGGCAGAGGGAGACACAAGAAGGACGGGCCACCGGGGCGTCATATGAGACGGTGACATTGTCCTACTCCTCAGCTGGGAGGGTGGGCACGCGAGCCTGTGCTTCTGTGCTTTGTTCTTCTTACATCATACACAGACACCCTGCGTGCTCTTCTTCATGTGTATTTCACGATAACATAAACAAAACTAAATCAACCTTCCTGCTTTTGGCCGTTTAAAAAAATCTGATGAAATCCATGGACTCTACTTCCAGAACAATTTAAAAAAACATCCAAATGTCCCACTTAAACTCAGAGGCACATAGATTCCTTACAGACAGGCTGTAGAAAGAGCGCAGCTGTGTTGCTTCCGTCGATCCACATGTTCATGGAGGTGGTGGTCATTGTGACTCTGCCAGGGCACATGTGGGGAGACTCAGGTGGCAGTGTGGGGAAGAAAGTTCCAGTGCAGGCAGAACCACACCAGCACACCTGCACGACCCCCCACAGCCCCCTCCGCCCCCTCCCCTCCCTTTGTGGAACGTGCCAGCTCCCAAGGCCCCAGAACCCCCAGTGCCTGCTCCGGAGACAGCGGGCTTGACCGGCAATACCCCTAATTGCTGGGCCCTCTGCAACATCCCGCCCTCACCAAAAGCTCAGTCCTTTGGAGAAGAGAGAAGTAAGGAAACGCCAGAAGGTAGCTAATTGTTTGTGTTACAAATAGTAATCTTGCTTTTTAAACCTTAGGAGGATAATGATCTGTTTTTGGTGTATTAAAGCTGAATTGTTTAAGTGAGGGAATAAAAATCAACTTCAAAACAGGGGAGCCGAGAAGCTGAACACTCACCCTGGAAAGACGGTGTTGTGAGACAGAATGGGACTGCTTGCCATGTGGCTTGGGGAAGCCGACGTTTCCCCCTGGGCCTCAGCTGCCCGTCTGCTTATTGGAGGAGTTGGGCTTGCAGAAGGTGCTGAAGTCATCCTCTGCCCCGTCACCCTACCGGCTTCATTCTTTCCCTTCTGGAACTGTGATAAACAAGAACGGCCCTGCCCATCACAGCCCAGTGCCCGGCACGTGGCAGGTGCCCGGCTAATAAACTTACTGATCTGTACTGTGCCTGCCTCCTCTTCCTCGGGGGGCCCGCCGCAGACACGAGCCCTCAGCTGCACCTTGATATTGCTTCCCTCGTCTTCACAACGGGGAGAACCTCTAACGGGGGAGGACTGTGTGCAGCCAGACCTCCCATAAAACGTGTGAAAGCCAGAGCCCAGTGACAGGCACACACTCGGTGTCATCTTTCCTTCGTCTTCTCCTCCGTTCCCTCCGAGAGCCTCTGTCTGTCAGACACTGTCCTCACCGTGACTGGGGCCCCAACGCCCAAACAACTAAGTCCACACCTCCCTCCCTCGGGCCAAAGCCGTGAATGTTAAGTCAGAAGAGAGGGCAATTCTGACGGAGAGGGATTCTGTTTAGGTGTTGGCTGTTAGGGAAGGCCAGAAGTGGGAGGCTGGGGGCGAAGGTCAGAGAGAGCACAGAGGAAGGAGAAGGAGGGGAAGGGGAAGGGAGGCAAAGAGAGAGCAGAAAGAAAAGAAAGGGGTAGCAGATGGGGCACAGAAGGAGAAAAAGATGGTCCCAGGTCCTGGTGGGGAGAGCTGTACGTAAATTCGGTTCTGTATCAACAGCCAGTCTGGGCCTGGGTTGAGGGGGCTGGCTAGGAGATGTGAATCCACAGTGGCCTCTGCGCGGCTGGCCCACCCCTGCTTCTCTCACACCCCAGGGGAATTCACACTCGGTCTCCTGGGGCAGGCTGGGGGACCTGGGGCCAGGGCTCGGTCGGGAATGGAGAAGCCAGGCTGCTGCTTCCCACACTGAAGGTCGCAGCTCCTGCCTGGAGGCCTCCCACACAGGCTGGGGGTGGTAACCGGGAGCCCTGGCCCTGGGGCACCGCAGGGTCCCTCGAGGTGTCCCTGCACCCCACCCAGGTCTCTGTAAACAGCCTTTTTATTAAACTCTTCTCAAGTCGCCCAGCATGAGGGAGTCGTCTGTTACACCCTGGGGCCCACCTGAAACAAACACACAGTTTGTGACCCTCAAGTCGGCCCTGCCTCCAGGTTCTCTCATTTCCAGGCAAGGACACGAGCCCAGAAGCTCAGAGAAGGCAAGTGACTCGTTCAAGGTTTCGTAGCTGGTAACAACGGAGTTGGGATTAGAACCTGCATCCTCTGGACTCCCAGATCTTTACAGTACTCGGGTTTCTTCATGAGAGAGAGACAGAGAGAGACAGAAAAAGAAAGAGTAATCGTGGACCAGGCCAGAGGTCAGGGAACTCCAGAGCTAACACTGCCACCACCCTCTGGGTTCTCCCCAAGCTGGAACCTCGGTGGCAGCTGGGAAACAGCTTCCCTCGTCCCCCAAAGGCCTTCCAGTCCCTTCCATCGAAGTGCCTCCATCAAACCTTCCCTTTATCCTCTGTCCCTCCTGCCACTCCCTGGTTCGGACTCCCCCTCGGTCCCTCCTGCCGGCCCATTGCCTGGCTTCCTGCCTCCCTGGCCTCACTAAGTGGGGCAGATCTTTCTAGAACGCCCACCTCATGCTGACACTTCTTCCTACAGTCTGTCCCTGCTGTCTCACTGCGTGTGGGATGAAGTCTAAACTCCTTGGCATCAAACCCTTCCCAGCCTGGCCTCTGTGGAGTCCCCCAGCTACCTGCTCACCAGCCCTGGGGCAGCCCCAGCACACTTGCAGTTAGTCAGGTGCCCGCTCTTGCCCCCCCCCCCCCGCCGGCCTTTGCATGCACTGTCTGCCTCACCCGGAGCACCCGTCTGACTCCCTTATTCCAGCAAACTCCCACTTGCCTTTCAAGATCGAGCTGAAGCACATTGAAGAGGAGAGTCTGCTGAGTTCCCCGCCCACCACCACTTCCCCTGCCCCAACACACACACAGAGGCCATCGTCTCTCCCACTGTTGCCCCCCACACTGCCCCCGAATCTTTGTCCCAGTCTCTGCCACATCTTTTCTGCTGCCTCAAGTCCCTCAGGGAGCAAACCGTGGCAATGAATCCAAAATAAACCATGGCTCTCTTTACCCGGCAGATTCATAATTGCTATTGTGCCTTTCCTCCTTGTTGTCCCATAAACTTCAGAGGACATGGGGGGTGTGTCCTTACCCTCTGTGCTGCCAGGTCCGAGGTCAGGGGCCGGCCCCCGACAGTGCTCTTACTGATGAGCCAGTAGGAGGAAGGATTCCTGCTTGCCTGAAGGAGAAGCCCTTGACCCTGGGGCTGCTGTGTGGCCTGGGGCAAGTCTCCGAACTTCTCTGTGCTCATTTCCTTTCCCTTAAGTCTGAGCAGTAAGACCTGCCACTCGCTCATAAACATTAAACTATCCCTTTCCTCCTCTTCTCCAGAGCCCAAGCCCTCTTCCCCACACGAGAGCACTTCACAGTTTATGTTTATCCAGAGCCTCCTTGTAAATCTTCCTCGTTGAGTTTCTGTAAGTCCTTCTGCAGTTGATTTATTTATGCCCTAAGGGGAGGCTGGGGGCCCCCACACGTGCCCATGTGAGTTCTCTCATCCATAAAGGACACTGACTCATAAGCAGGCACGATGGGCCATAGGAACACACGGGCCTTCTAGGTATCCACAGCACAAGGACTCCGGACCTCCTGGAAACCCCACTGGGGGATCCTGGATAGCACCCCACCTTGTCACAGGGTCATCAAGCCGGGCTTTGGCCAAAGAACATCACCATCTCCCCTGACTTCCTTGTCCCTGGTGGGCTCCCCAGCCTCTTGCCTGCCAATGAACACGCTGCCCACCGCCCCAGCCCCCAGGTGGAAGGCATCCAGAAGCACGTCTGCGTGAAATATCGGGCTGGTGGAAGACACCCCCTGGGAGGACCCAGGCTCCCCTGTCGCCTCATTACAGCAAGCATTCCCACACACTGCCTCCGACTCACAGAGCCCAGGAAGCCGGGAAGCCATCTGCTTACGGTGACATGGGTTATGATTTATGGTTATGATTATGACTTCTTTTTTTCTTTTTCTCCCTCGCCCTCTCTTATGTTTTTGCCAAACATCTGACTTGAGGGGGGAAATGCTATCCAGAGGAGCTGTGGGCTGTAAAAATGCAATCACAGGAAAGAACGCTGCTAATGGTCTCTAGTAACAGAGCCTCGGAGATCAGCTCTCAGGGCTGTGACAGGGGCTTCTCAGGAGCTGGCCTGTCACGTCCCTGCCAGTGCTTGAAAGTCATCTGCGCTCAGCCCCAGCCTGGGGAGGCGGTGCTGGAAGCCTGGGCCTCCCTCTAAGGCCTGTCTCTGGCTAGCATAGGGCCCTTAGAGCTAAAAGGCAGCCCACACTGCCCCCCACCCCCTGCCACACCTTCCATCACCTCCAAGCCCCACCTGGCCCAGCCTGTCAGTGCTGGAGGGCGCACTAGACTGGGGGCCAACAGTCCCCTGGCAAGGAGGCAGCCAGCAGCTGCTGCCAGAGCTCTCAAATGTACCTCTTTCCCCTAATTACAAGGTTAACAACCCAGACAAAGGTGTTTTCACCTACTCTAAGTCCTATGAGCAGTCCAGGTACTGGGAGCCCTGCTGGGTAGCACCCGGGACACCCAGGTTCAGGGGTTTGCTGTATGACCGGGTTTGCTTCTCCGTAAGATGAAGCAGCAGGACGGGATCTCACGGGATTCCAAGGGAGCCAGGCGGGCAGCAGCGTGCCTGTTTCCTCTTCGCTGGAACACAAGCTCCATGAGAACAGGCTTCTCTTACCTGCCGTGTGCCCAACGCCCAGGGTGGTGTCTGTCACCTGTCACTCAAACGATACTGAATGCATGAACCTTGCACAGCAGCCAACTGATGCCCTGAAGGTTCGGGGGCAGAGGTTCGAGAAGGAACTCCGAGCAACTCAGAGCCCCAGTTTAAGTGAGTGCTTTCCAGGGCTCCTCCACGACCCCACCCCTCTGTGCCCCACAGTAAGCTCCTCCTTGCTCAAGGAACAGTCACGTTGCTGGGGCTGATGCTCCCAGCAGGGCTGAGTCCCCAAGATTCCTGCCTCCCGAATCCTGAGAGGACAGCAGGCCTGGCTGGGGTCTTGCGCCCCAGGAGCTACTGTCTCCCTTTGGAGAGGTGCATCCCTGCCTTTGAAGGTTGATGGTTCCACGCCCATCTGGATGGGCCTCTCGAAGCTCTGGCTGCCACAGAAAGCAGGAAAGAAATGGGCAGTTTCCAGAAACCAAATTGTTTGCCTTTGATGGGTTGAAGGTCCTGATAGATAAACAAGCAAAGAGGAACTTGGCAAAGGACATAGGAGGCGAGGGACCTTGACTGGATGGTCATCGGGTGTCTTGCTGCCCTGCCCAGGCCAGCCCAAGGGAGGTGCGGTGTCCTGAAGGGGCTGAGGCAGAGAGAGAGTACCGACAGTGTTCTCCTGGAACTCTCCCCCTTCCCCACCCCAACAACCTCCCTATTCCCATTCCCCTCCCCCATCCAGGCAGAGGAGCCTCACCCTTTCTGATCTTCCCTGCGTTGCGTGAGAAAGCAAATCAACATCTACACCCAAACATGGTCCTCTGGGGGCTCAAGCCTGAGCTTTGGGGGTCCTCATAGGCTTCTCCCTCCCTCACCCTGATTCCCCGCCTCCCATGTTCCTTGCAATCCTGGGGCCTCTGTCTCTTCAGAGACCTCAGTCTGCCTCCGCCTCTCCATCATACTGACCACGCCTGTCCAGCCTCCTCTGTGGCCTCCCTGCCTCCAGTCTGGCTCTCTCGGCAATGCAGGGTTGCAGGCAGACTCCCGGCTGAGATCGTGTTTTAGGGGAATGAGAATGTGGGTGGGGAGCCTGCTGACACTGGGAGGACAGCACCCAGAGGAGGCAGTGAGGCAGGAAGGTAGGCTTGCTCTTCACGGCCATGGTGGGACCGGACTGTTGAGAGGACAGGGGGTGGCGGATGAGGGAGGGACCCTCAGAGGGAGGCCCACCCTGACAGCCACCGGGGTGGGCGCACCTCAGGCAAGTTGCTCCCTAGTGACTCAGGCCAGCAGAGCTGCTCCTCAACCCCCCTGCCCCCCGCCCCCACCTGGAGTGTGAACTAAGCACTTATTTGCTCACAGCATGGGGGGAGAATTCGAGTGGTTAGAATTTATTGCATACTAGCAGGGGCCTGGGAGTGTGAGGACAGGGAAGCTCAGAGAAGTCGAGAGACTTCCCAAGATCGGAGAGGTGGCAGGTGGTAGAGGCTGGATTCAGAACTGGGTTTCTCTCTCACTCACTGTATCATATTTGAAGCAGCTACTCAGTCTGTGACTCAGTTTCTTCAACTTTGAAAACAGAAATGATGATGGGGAAAGGTTAGGGGGTGGAGGGATTAAGTAAAAAGCAAAAAGGACTCGTGGACATGGACAACAGTGTCGTGATTTCAGGGGGGGAGGGGTATAAGGGGACTAAATGGTAATGGAAAAAATACAGTAAAAAATTAAAAAAAAGAAATGATGGTGATGGTGATGATGATGATGATTCCACCATCTTGAAGCAGTGATGGGCATCCAGCGAGATGCTATACGTGTAAGTCAAGGTCAAGAGCACAAAAACAAGCTGGTCAATGAGGGGCCTGGGATCCTCACCTCGGTCTGAGGATCCTCACGTGCTCGTCTGACGCCGTTTCCTCCCGCCAACACCGCCACGTGGCCGTCCCTGTCTTGCAGACCAGCAACACCACAGAGGAAAGCGGCAGAGTCCCAGGAACTGAGCCCCCTGCCTCCCGGGCCCTCAGGCTCTATGAGCAGCGTGACAGCTCAGAGATAAAAACCGGGAGTAGCAGTGACCCTACCGTCGACCCTGCAATCAGCGAGGGCAGAGGCCCTTTCTTGGGTCTGGGGCAGGGTGCACACTCTGCCTGTCCCAGGCCAGTTGGAGATAACCCAGGCCTCCCTCTGCCCTCAGGCGGGGAGCTCCAGGGGCCCTCCGAGGTCCGAGAGCCAGTCTGCAGTTTCTGCAAACCACAGGACGATGAAGCGTGCTGCCTCATCGTTGCATTCCCAGAAACAATCTGGTCTTGGTAACACTTTCTCCTGACAACCCCAAAGTCTGGCAGTGGAGGCACCATCGTTTAACGTGCTGCACCAAGGGAAGTGCTTCTGACAGGACAGTGAGGGATACGGCAGACAGCAAAACGGTGCGTTCACTCTGGCAACTCCTGTTTGATAGTCTCCCTGCCCTGGAAGAGAATCGGCTGACATAAAAGCTGTTTTACAGGCGGTTCTTTCACACAGTGTTCTTCAATGTTATTGCCGCACTGTGTTTTTGCGTTTGTTTTTAAATTGTGTTTTGGACTTTCCTAAAGCCATAACAACCTTCTGGCATCCTTTGCAAACTCTGCAAGTAATTTCTTGGGAAGAGGCAGGGAAAAGGAGGCAGAGTTGGGTTTTGGTGGAGAAGCAACCAAGTAAATAAGTAAATAAACACACAGATCGGCTCCTCCGTGTCCTGCTTGCACGTGGCGAGCTGGGGGTGAGGCTGATTCCCGAAAGGGCAGGGTGGGGGAGCTGGCGGCCGCATCCCTAACCAGGCTCTGCAGGTGTAATGGTGCTGGGTGTAGGGCAGGGGCTTCTGTGGGGCCAGCCTGGTCGCCGATGGCTTGCCTATATCAGAGGGACAGCCAGTGTGAAGGGAGAGCCCCGCCTCACTGCCTGTCACTTTGAAATCCTGCTAAATGCTAAAGGACTCTCCCACCATAATTCCCAAACTATTTCAATGGCGCAAGGAGAGGAAGAGATGTCTCCCCCTCAGGGTATAAAGACGTAATCCCACAGAAGTACTTTCAGGACACTGGAAAGGGATGGCACTGCCCTTGAACCTGGTGATTCCAGGGCTCCAAGCAGCCCCTCCAAGGCCGAGACTTGCCCCTGGGGGAGAGGCTGAGTGGCCCAGGACAGCAGGTGGTCTCCTCTGTGACCAGACAACCAGGGAATCTCTCTGAGCCTCAGTGTCCTCATGTGGAAAAGGGGGCTGCTCAGTCCCTGGCCTGACCGCCTCCTGGGATCCTTGGGAGCTGTCAGATAGGAGCATGGGTATGAGTGTGCTTGGGCAGTGGGTAAAGCCTGCGTGCTGTTCATGCCTCTGTGACTGGCAGACTTGTCTCGGTAAAAATCGCGGTGTTTGTGAAACGCGCACCCGTCCAGTGCCCGAGGCTCTGGATTCCAGCTTGTCTCCCCCCGCCCCGCCGGGGTAGGCGTCCTGGCAAAGGGGTGGCCGGCAACCTGGGCCGATGGAGAGAAACAGAGGCTTTCTGTGGGGGGCCCTGCTCATCAATCACCACACGCAAACCACCGAAAATGTCACTTCGAGTACTCCTTCGGTGCTTTGTGCTTGATGCTCAATGCCTCTTTTTATTGTTGTTCAAGTACAGTTGTCTCCATTTCCCCTCCTCCCCTCCCCCCACCCCAGCCATCAATACCGTTTCTAATCCTCAACTCGATGACAATGGAACTATGCTTTTGCAGATGGGACAGAGTGACTTCAGCTTAGTACTTTGCCCCAGGGGCAAGTTGTGGCCTTGGAGATGCAGGACCCAGTTTTGCAATCCCTGGGTGAGAGGCACTGCACCCTCCCTCCCCTTCCAGAGTCCCGAAGGTGCCTCTGGTGGGATGTGATCCCAGGACGGTCTGACTGGAGGTCACACGGCCCACCACCAGGCCAACTGCTTCTTGGTTCCGGCAGCTGCCCTGGTGACCCTCAGGGAGGAGGACAGCAGGTGTTGCTCTGTCTCTTCGAGAAGAACACGAAGGTCAAAGAGGCCGTGGGGCCGATGCAGTCACTGTATCAGGTAGCTATTGCTGCATCACAAACCATCCCTCAAATGAGTGGGTTAAAACCATAGCCATTTTATTATTCCTTACAGTCTGTACCGCGGAAGAACGAGTCCTCTGTTCTCTACGGTGAGGCGCGGGTTGGGAGAAGGCTCTGCTGATCTTGCCTGTGGGCTGGGCTGGGAGGCCTTGACTCTTCTCCGCAGGTTTCTTGGGTTCTTTCAGCAAGCTGCCCAGGACGCACTCTTGTGACAAAGCAAGAGAGACAAGCAAATGGACACGTGCTTTCAAGCTCTGCTTATATCTGTTTTGCTGCTGTGCATTGTCCAAAGCAACTGATGGGGCCAAGCCACAGTCAGTGCGGAGGACCGCACCCATAGGGAAGGATGCAGGAAGGCATAAAAAACTGGGGCCATATTACCACCAGCCACCATGGGTCCTGTCTCTGCTGGCTTTGTGAGACCCTCCGGAAGGGGGTCCTGAAGGTCCCAAGGGAGCTCGCCCAGCCTCACAGATGACACCTTTATAAGCAGGGATGTCCTTCTGCTTCACAAAGAGCCAGCGTCTTCATCCACTTTCAGGACAACCCTGACAGGTTGGGACCAAGAGCCCTGTCATAGCTGAAGAGACTGGAGCTGACAGACTAACAGCTAGTCTCAAAGCTAGAGAGTGGTCAAGTCTGGTCACTCATTCATTCAACAAACATGCACTCCATGCTTACTTGGTGCCAAGCACAGTGCAAGGTGTGGGGGGGCTGTGTGGCTGATCAACACCCCAGTCCTGGACACTGAGGACCCAGGACCTTCTGCCTGGAGTCGGAACCCTTGCAGGAAACCTTCCATGGGCAGCACCAACACATTTCCAAACCCTCTCCCATTCAATCTGCCACTTAATTCCTGCTGGGCCTTGGAGGTAGGGGGGTGGGGGCATTTCTTCCCTTTTGCAGATGATGGCACTCTGGCCCAGAAAGGCCAATCAACAAGCCTGCCTGGGGTCACACAGAAGTGCACAGCAGAGTCTGGACTAAAATCTGGGTCTCCTAACACCCACAGGGGCTCTTTCCGGAACACCAGCCTCCTGATTAGTCTAATTCTACAGATCTTTTTTAACACCTTCAAAGAAGCCCTGTTCCCCTGATTGAGCTGTTTGACCCCAGCCTCCGACCCTCACTGCAGAACTGCACCCCTCCCCAGCCCTGCCCTTTGCTGGCTCTCACCGCATGGGCGAGGAGCCCTGCCAGAGAGGGGAGGCGTTGCTGTGGAAGGGGTTAAATTGCCAGTGTCTCTGATAAATATTTCATGGAAAATATCTGCTGAGATAACCCCAGACTGTTGATGTCGACATTATTGCACCTGCACATTTTAATTGGTCCAGGAGAGCTGGCCCATAATTGGCACCTGGAAATCCGCACGAACCTGACTTGGCTGTAAAAGGGAAGATTGGGCTCTCCAGAGCTTTCGGCATTTTAACCCCTCCACGGCCGAGGTGGGCGAGAGTCGGACAGGGAGAGGGGCAGTCCCACCCAGATGGTCGCAGCCCCCAGCTGGTCCAAGCTTCTTGCACTGCTTGCTGCTTCCTCCAGAGAGGGAAGGCAGGGAAGGCCGCCTACCTGGCTGAGCACCTGGGAGGCAGGTGAGTGGGTCCTTAGGAGCCAGGGCTTCAAGGCTGGGCATCTTAACCCTTTCTGTGCCATGACCCTGACCATTCGTTAAAGACTGTGGGCTCTTTCTCGGAACAATGTTTGTAAATGAATAAAATCTGCACGATTGTAAGACAAGCCAATTACACTAAAAAGAAACAGTTATCGAAACAACGCAAACTGAGCGATAGCAATGCATGAGCTTCTTACTAATGCATTGCATTAGAAGACCTTAAGTCGGGTCTCAGAACTGCTGTAACTCCAAAGGAGTGTCGGGGAGGAGTGATATTTCAGGATATCTGCCACAACGGTAGTGTTACGTGAAAAAAGCTGTGATTTCAATTGGTGACAGTCCCAGGGGCTGCTAATGTAACTGTGGTGTGTTGCTCACATTCACACTGGAAAGAAATGCTCCATCTTAGTTAGAGGTGAGTGAACACAAAGTTGCATTTCTGTCCCACTGAAGTTCACAGACTCAGGTTAAGGCCCTTGGCCTCGGAGTCTGACAGCTCCGATATTACTAGCTGGGTGGCCTTCGCCTCCCCTGGCCTTGGTTTCTTCATCTGCAAAGTGGGCTCTGGAGGAAGGTTGAGTTGGCTTTGAAAGTGGCTCTGTGGCCTGGGTGTGCCCTGGGAAGGTGACCTGACCTCACGAAGCCTCATTTTACTGCCTGGAGACAGGGTGTAATGCTCCTGGCAGCACCTTCCTGAGAGTCTGCTGTGGGGCTTGGATGTGACAGTGCAGGCAGAGGGCCCAGCAGAGGGGCACAGTGCATGATAACTGGCTGTATCCCCGAGGGTGAACCTGGTGCTCTGGCGTCCAGCTCAGGGCCACCCAGTGTGACAGGCAGATGGGAAGCCTGAATCTCCCCCACCAGACGCGTCCCCTGTGCGTCTCCTGTCCTGGCCTCTGTTGCTTCCTGCCATCGCCCAGACTGTGAGGGCCATGAGACTTGGGAACATGTCATCTCCAGAGTGGGCTAGTGCCGGGTCACTTTCAAGTCAGCGCCCACCAAGCAGCCGCCATGGGGAGGCCAGATGTAGGCCCACGTGGCAAGTGGCATGTCCCTGCCTTGGAAGGAAATGCCACTTTTAGGACTGTAAGTGAGTTTCTGGCTTTCACGCAGCACATACAGTGGCATCACCTCCCTTTGTGCTCCCCTGGCTGCTGCAGGGCCTCTCGCGCGGGTGTCAGCCCTCGCCCTGACTCTGTGCTTGGGGCAGGCAGGCAAGTCCACAAGAGAGGTCGCCGCACAGGGTGAGTAAGGCCGGGCAGTGGCTGACCTTCGGCCTGCTGGCCATTTCTGGGCCTGATCTAGACACGGAAGATAGAGGGGCCTCTCCTGTTTGGGAGTGTCAGGAAAGGGCTCCATGGCTACCTCTCTGTTCTGATTCCCACCCAGCACAAGCCCCCTGCCCTTGACTGGCAGCTGCAGCTCCAAGCAGCAGCCCCTCCCCGTCCTCCTTTGTTCAAAGGTGGAGAACCTTTGAACAGGCCCCTTGGCAGGCAATACCCCCACCCCCAATCTTGGGGGAGCCATCCCGTTCCTAGGAGACTTGCTCTGGCACTTGCTGTGAGTCCTGGGGGCAGCCATCATCTCATCTGGGAGACGTGCAGGGCCCGTTAGTGCCAAAGTGAGCGGAGAAATGGGGCCTGGGGGATCCGAGCTGTGGGGAGGTTGTGTGGGGCTGACTGGGGGAGGTTGGGGGAGGTGGGAATGTCCTCAGGAAGCACATCCCACAAAGCCCAGACTGGGAAACTGGGGGACAGGGGGCAGGAAGGATGGATGGCCGGAGGAAGAGAGACCAATGGCCCTTCTGCTTGGCAGAGTTCCTTGCCCTGTCCTGCCCTGCCCTGGCCTCCGGGCCTTGGCAGGCTCCTGTGTGTCCCTCAGCTCTCCACAGGCCACTGGTTAAGTGATTTGTTTAAGGTCACAAAGTTTGGAAATGGCAGCAGCAGCGTGTAGACCCAGGCTTCCCCGATCCCAGAGGCCTCATGAACCGTGGCATTCCTGCTCCACACCTGACCCTCAGCGGCCTGCGGGCCAGGCATGGAGCTGTTCCTCCGTGCCAACCACTGGTCTGGGGTCCATGGGCACCGCACTGCTCGGTCCCCATGGATGCCCCGCTTCACAGGAGTGGGGACTGAGGCTCAGTGAGGTCATGTCACAAACCAAATGTCACCTAGCTAGTGAGGAGTGGGAATTTAAGCTGGGTTTGTTCATCTCCAAAAACAGTGACCTTAGTTCAAGCCAACAAAAACCAATGAGTGAGTGCCCAGCCTGGGGCCTAGTGGGACCACAGCAGTAAAGAAAATCAAGACCCTCCCCCCGACCCCCCACCAGCCAACCCCCTGGTTATGAAGCTTCTTTTCTAGTTGGGAGAACAGACAAAAACAATAGACAAAAGCTAAAAACCCTAGTATTCTAGAGGGTGATAAGTGCTAGGGAAAAAGTCAAGTGGAGTAAAGGGGGGAGGGCGCACTGGAGTGAGGGAGGGGGGGACAGGCATTGAAGAGGGCAGGCGGGGGAGGAGACCCCAGTGAGGAGACCACATTCTAGCAAAGACTCTAGCAGCAACTCAGGCAGGTCAGGGACCGGGCCAGCAAATAGCAGTACCTGGCACATAATAGGTGCTTAAAAAGTACTTGTTAGAATAAATTAGAACCAACTAATTCTAGGAGACACCTGGGAGGTGGCGATTGCACGCTGTCTATAAATAATATTTACCAGGTATTAGCACCAATACGTGCCTGTGCTCCACTTGGCGCTCGGGGGACTTTTCTCACATTGCTGACTCCTGTGCGGTGCACGCGGGCAGGACGTTCTGTGTTCACCAACTGCCTGTGGACTTAGGGGAATGCAGGCAGGGAGGGCGGCCCTGGCCTGAGCCTAGCACCAGCGGTATCACCTCCTCCGCCATGCTGGCGCAGCTCTGTTCTCTCTGGGACTTCCTGGCTCTTCTGTAAGGGAGAAAACTGCCAGCCACAGAAAGTCACGCCGGGCAAAGGCCTGTGGGCAGGCCAGACAGTCTGGGATGGCGCTGGGGGTGCTACGGCTCTGTGGTTGGGAGCTAACCAAGGGGCCGGGCCTCTGGCTCTGAAAGGAAAACCCAGGGACCCAGGTTCCTCTCGAGCTGCTGGAAGTTTTCGGCACAGCCTGGCTCCCTGCCGAGGGGCCAGCAGAAATGGTATTTTTGAGGTGAATGCCCAGTGAGATTTGGGGGGCTTTGGAAGACTATCTGTAGATGTGGCTTGTAGGGGAAATCCTGACAGAACAGCGAAAGTAAACTGTGCTTTCCTATAATTAGATACATATTTATTTTAAAAGGTTATAATTTCCTACTGGTTTGCTGCTTGATAAATACAGAGCTTGTTGTTTTTTTCCTTAACTGCAGCTCAGGAAAAACGGATCCAGGTTTGGACATGAACAGGGGCATCACGATGATTGCAGATAGCAGTTTTGCTCCAAACCTCACCCAACCCAGGAGCAAGATGGGGCGGAGCTGGGGTGAGTGCGGGGCGGGCAGGCAGATGGTGAGAGGGGGGACTTCCATAGTACTGGGTGTAACTGGAGCTACATGTCGCTGCCCTGCTAGCCCCTCCTCCGTGCTTTCAAACATGCACCACCTTGGCCTGGAATGCCTTTCCTTCTCCACAGCTGCACGTCTAAATTCCACCCCTCAATGTGTGGTTGAAAGGACACCTCCTCCAGGGAGGCACCCTGGATTCCCTCTGTTGGCAAGAGCTCCCTTTAGTCTGCATTCCCGCAGCCGGTTCTTGGCTGCTCTAAAGCGGTTGCCACAGTGCATGGTGGTTACTTGGTTGCGGGTTGAATTGTGTCCCCTCTCAAAAAGATAGGTTGACATCCTAACCCCCTGTTTTCTGTAAATGTGACCTTATTTGGAAATTGGGTCTTTGCAGATGCAGGTAGTCAAGAGGAGGTCGTGCTCAATCAGGGCGGGCCTTCACCCATTGTGACTGGTGTGTGTGTATGAAAAGAACAGATGCAGAGACAGACACACGTGGAGAATGCCATGTGACGGGGGCACTGGAACTGGGATGATGTGGCTGTAGGCCAAGGGACCCCCAGGACAAATGGCCTCCACCAGAAACTAGGAAGAGGCAAGGCAGGACCTACCCAGAGTCTCAGAGGAAGCGCAGTCCTGCTGAGTCCTTGGTTTCAGACTTGCAGCCTCTAGAACCAGGAGAGAGTAGGTTTTCTGTTGATCTAACCACTTCAGTTCATGGCACTTTCTCACAGCAGTCGTAGGGAAGGAACACATCTGGGCGCAGACCACTGGGAGAGAGGTCCCTGCTCAACTCAATGCCTGGCACGGGATAGGTGCTCATTTAATGATTATCCATGAGTGAATGGCTGCCTGGCTGGTCCTGCCTGGAGAGGAGGACCCACATCTGGCTGGTCTTTGTGTCCCCAAATTGCCTACTGTGGACTGTCCTGTTCATGTCCCTGTGGCCTCCAGTCTGGGTCACCAGTCGATTCCCCACTGGTCTTCCCGCCTCCACTCTTGTCTTCCAGCCGCTCCCTCGAGCCATACTGAGCTCTTAGGGCACCAAACTGACTCGACTTTCCAATCTCTTCACCCTTGTTGTGCCCTTGGCCTGGACTGCCTCCTTCTGTTCCCTTGTCCCCCACTCGAACACCCACCCTTCCTTCAAGCCTGAGCCCCAACATTGCTTCTTGCTGGCTTTCCTGAACGCTGCCCATCCTTCCCTTCCCGGTTGCATGGTCTGCTTCCTGTGCTGTGCTCCTGGCCCTCTGTGTGTTCCACTGCTAGGACAGCTCTGATCAACCTGAATAGTTACTTGTTTACTTGTCTGTCCATCCCGCTGGCTTGTTAGTATCTTGAGGTAAAAGACCCTTTATTTCCCATCTCCCGGTCCTGGTGCTTTCCAACAGAGGAAGGGCCTCTCGACGCCTGGGGGTGAATGAGGGGATGACTCAGGATGAGCAGTGAGGAGGGCGGGTCCTCCCTTATCTTAGGAAGCTTCTTAGATAAGTTCCACAGCTGCCTGACTCCCTTCCAGGGCCCAGGGCTCCAAGGGACTAGGAAGCATGTGGGGAGACCTGCGGATAGAGCTGGAAGGGGCTTTCAAGAGGTGCCCTGGTCTGCCCCTTGCAGGTCTGAGACAAGGGACCCAAGATGAGAATAAAGGAAGAGGTTTGTCCCAGGTTATACAACCCATGTGGGGGCGCATTTTCCCTGCCCCCTCAAGTCCCAAGATTTGACTAGAGCCTCGGGTCTGTTTGCTGAAGCCCTTCAACACTAGGGGCTAGAAATGGGGTTTGATGGGGACAGAAGGACAGAAAAGGGCTCTAAGTTCCTCGGGAGGAGAGGAGAAGCTAGACAGCGAGACTTACAGTGCACCTACTACGTGCCAGGCCCTGGGCGAAACGCTTTGACATTGTATTTGGAACCCTCAGCACAACCCAGAGGGTAAGCACCATTTACAGATGAAGGAACTGAGAGGTTCAGCTGGCAGAGCTGGGCTTTGAACCCAAGTCCACCTGGGCCAAAGGCTATGCACTCTCTTTTCTATGACGGTGTCTCCTCCAAGAAAGACGGCACCAGAATCTGGGTCAGGCCTTGGCCTCAGAGATGGCCAGTCCAGAAGGTCAGCAAACCTTGTGCTTACAGGTGCCTGGGGAGCATCCTGTAGCTTGTGTCCTTCAGCATGGAAGAGAAAGCTCTGGAGTCCCCAGGTCCTTGAAGAAGCTCCTCTGCCTGGTGGGGCAGTTACAGCAAGAGGAAGGGGAATATGAATCCAGGCTGGGGGCTCAGACTGGGAGGATTCCACCCACAGTGTGGTGGGGCTAACACCAGAGGCCAAAGGCCACATTAACAGGGGTGGAGTGTCCAGAAGAAGGGAGGTGACTACTCTGTTAGGCCTTGCAGGAGCCAAACAACAGACTGAGCAGAGTTCACTGCTGGGGCCTCGCTCGGAGAGAGACATTGCCTGGCTGAGGCGGCTGGCGATCCGTAGCCCCGAGAAGACACAGCCAGTAATGAGAACTGTCATCAGTACTGAGAGAGCTCTCCTCTGGATGAGCAATCACACAGACTCCTGCTGGTTCTAGGAGCCGGAGCAAGGATCAGCAGCTGGAAGGTACAAGAAGGCCGATTTCATGCCACTCCCCTCCACACGGGGGCTCCCGCAGGGGGAGTAAGGCCTCCATCGCATGCAAGTGAGGTGGTGGCAAGGTGAGTCAGCCTGAGATCATGGGCTGGTCTTCCCCTTGAGAGATGGTGAGGATGACCTCAGGAGACTCTCACAGCTCCACTCGCATTCAGAAATTGTCCATGGTAATATATGAACTACTTGCTGGAAATTCAAATGCCCTGATCTTTTGAATTAGGAATTCTCCTTGATAGTAGGGTCTGAAAATCTGCATCTCAAGGTGCTTCTCTGGTATTCAAACAGGCTCAGCCCTGGCTGGTGTGGCTCAGCAGATTGAGTGCTGGCCTGTGAATTGAAGGGTCACGGGTTCAATTCCCAATCAGGGTGCATGCCTCGGTTGTGGGCCAGGTCCCCAGTTGGGGGTGTGCAAGAGGCAGCCACACATTGATGTCTCTCTCCTTCTCTTTCTCCCTCCCTTTCCTTTCTCTAAAATAAATAAATAAGTAAAATCTTAAAAAAAAAAAAAAACAGGCTCAAAAATCCATGAGGTCACGGGGGCAGCAATGTCCTTCAGCCCCTCCCCCAGCCCCCATTTCGGACATGCTCCACGCCTCCCACTCTCCACCTCCGCCCCAGGCCCAAGCCCCAGCTGCTGCGGGCGAGAGGCCTGACCAGCACAGGCAGAGCTGAAGCCTGGCTGGTGCCGCTGCACCGCAGTCCTGCGGGGAGGTGGGAACCGAGTCTCGATGTTATCTGGCCTGGAATTGGAGAGTGAGGCGAAGTATCCTTGAGGCCTGGGCTGTTTCTCTGGCGTGTTTGCCAACAACAGGGTGTGATGGCTAATTTCACGTGTCAACCTGGCCGGCCACGGTGCCCAGGTGCGTGGTCGAACATTATTCAGGATGTTTCTGTGGAGGTGTTTTCCTTAGAGCGAATTCACATTTAAATTGGTGAACTTGGGGCAGAATGCCCTGCGGGTAATGCGGGTAGACCTCAGCTAATCGGCGGAAGGCCCGAGCAGCACAGAAAACCGACCTCTGTTGAGCAGGAGGGGACCCTGCAGCAGATGGCCCTCGGGCTCCAGCTCAAGCCCTGGCTCTTCCCTAGGTTTCTGCAGCCGATGGGCCTGTCCTGCAGATTCTGGACCTGCCGGCCTGCATAATTGTGTGGGCCAAATCCTTTAAATGAACCCATTACACAAACACACGCACGTACGCACGCACGCACGCACGCACGTGCACGCGGTTGGTCCTGTGGCTCTGAGGAACCGTGACTAGTACTCGGGGAGGTGGACCAAGGGGATCAGCAGGGCAATTACATGAAGCTGAGTCATCTGGGCTCTCAGAGCCACCAGCCACAAAGGGGCCACAGAGAACGTGGAAGGTCATTCTGCCGAAGCCATGCCCCTCTGCTTGGAAGTCAGCTCCAGAAACCCAGAGCTCTGGCGGGCAGGCAGGTGAACTCGAAGTTCCTCAGGACATTCCCTGGAAGAGCAGAAGGCGCTGAGCCAGAAACCCGGGAATCGGGGAGCCGGCGGGTGGCTGCGGTGGCTGACTGTGAGCTCAGGCTGTAACCTGCCTGGATGGACACAGGAGGGGCTGTGGAAAGTGAGGGGTGGAGCGAGGGCGCTTCCAGAGAACTTAATAGTCACAGAGACCCACAGAGGCCAGCTCCCTAATCGAGGCAGCCAAGGTGAGGAAAGGTCACGGAGGATGTTCTCAAACCTCTGAGATCGCAGACTCTTGAACTGAAGAAACCTAGGCGGTCATTCAGCCCAGCCCTCTGCCCTCCAGACTCCACAGCTGGCAGCCCAGAACGGAGGAATCCTTGCCCTGGGAGCGTTTGCAGCGAACACCAGGGAGGGGGGCAGCGGGGAGGGTCATCCTGATGACATGATGACCACGGCCTTAGCAGCTTTCGAGCACCTACTGAGTGCCACGCACTGAGCTAAGGGCTCCCCATGCATCACCTCCTTGAACACGGAGCCACTAATAATGTGCAGCAGGCACTACCACTGCGCCCATTTTACAGATGAGGCAACTAAGATACCAGTAAAGTAACTTATATAGGTAGAAAGTGGTGGAACTGAAATTCATACCCAAATCTGCCTGATGTCAAAACCCTTGCCCTCAACCATCAAGGAAAAAGGAAGAAAGGGGGTGCAGGGAATTGGGAAGGGTGTAACCTTGCTATCTGATGAATAAGGAAGCAGACCCAGGAAGGACAAAGAACTCTCCCAGGGTCCGGTGGCTGGAGGGGTGGACGTGATGTGGAGTGAGGGGGCAGTGGGAAGACTGGGCGCAAAGTGCATTACTGGAGGTGGCAGAGCTGGACCAGGGCGAACAGGAAAGGACACGGAAGGAGGGGCCCGAGGCCTGGCTGGCCCTCCAACTGCAGCAAGTATGTCCTGTGGCCCCAGGAAAGGACTCGTGCCAAATCCACCCCTAATTACCGCAGCATTCCATCTTTTGTGTCCTCTTTCTCCTGGATTTCTCCTTTTTTTTTAAAAAAAAAAAAGATTTTATTTATTTATTTTAGAGAGATGGGGAAGGGCGGGAGAAAGAGAGAGAAAGAAACATCGATGTGTGGTTGCCTCTAGCACACCCCATATTGGGGAGATGGCCTGCAACCCAGGCATGTGCCCTGACTGGGAATCAAACCGGCAATCTGGATTTCTCCTTGAAACACCAACACCCCAGGGAGTCATGCACGCTGGGGTCCAAATCTTACCCTGGAGGGCGCATCTATCTGGTGACATTTTCAAATGTCTCTGGTACCTTGGGGTAGAAGTAACAACTGGCCCAACCTCAGGCTGCCCCTTGCACAGGCTTGAGCCAGTAGGTCTGAGGAAGACCCACAAAGAGGGTAGGCCTAGGAGCAGGGAAAGAGGGGGGAAGAGCTAGTAGACGCACTTGGGTGTACCCCCAGGCTCCCCAGACCAGCATGTCCTGAACCTTTCCTCCCCAGACCTGACCCTCCTCCTTGGCCCACGGCACTGCGATCCCGCAGCTGTCCCCGACTTGCCCTCTCCCTCTCCCACCCCATCAACACCTGCGCCCCGCCCACTCTACCTCCTAGCAGATCTCGAGTCCTTCTGCTTCCCACCTCTCCTCTGTTCCCACCTAGTGCCAGCCACCATCTCTCACCTGGGCCAATGCTACGGCCCTTTACCTGGCCTCCCAGCTTCACTTCTTGCCTCCTAGCCATCATTTTTCACTGCACAGCCCAAGTCATCTTTCTAAAATACAGATCTGGTCGGGTCCCATGCTTCCCCAGTACTTTCCCATGCCTCTCCACTTCCTGCAGCCAAAAGCCCAAACTGCCAAGCAGCACCAAGTAGGCCCTCTCTGATCTGACAGGTACCTGCTTGCTCGATCCCACCTCCTGCCACTGTCCCCACTCCACCCACCACTCCAGCCATCGAAGCTCCTGGGGCTCCCTTCCTGGGAACACCTCTCCTACGCCTCCCTGGATTTGCACATGCCGTCCCACCACCCGGAAATACTCCATCTTCTTCGTCCCCTTGACCTTCCGTGGAACTCATCCTTTCAGACGTAAGCCAAGCATCATCGCCTCTGGAAAGTCTTCCTGGATCCGCCCCCACCGGCCCAGGCCCACTGCAGGAAGACGCTACAGCCTCTTGGTACCCAAGGCCGTCTGTACATTCCCGCACACTGTGTTTTAATTTGGCGTTGACCTGTCCATGTCTGCTAGACTGTGAGCTTGTGAGCTGCTAAGGAACAGAAATTGTATCTTTCTCATCACCGGTGACTAGCTCTGGGCCTTCCATGTAATTACAGCTCAGTGAGTCTCTCTGGAATGAAGGCAGGTAGATAAGCAGCCATAATTCCAGGTAGAAGGTGGCGAGAGATGAGATTATAATGGGGCAGACGGGAAGAGAGAGGGGATTGAATCTAAGTCCGTCAGAAAGTAGCCGCAGGGACGGGGAGGGGGGGTCCTAAAACACAGGCAGGGTTTCAACCAGCAGAGACGGGAGGACAAGAAGCAGCGTGGGGGCTCTGCCAACGGCTTGTCTGAACACCCGGCAGACACCAGGCTTGCAGGCTCGGAGTCAGCCCTGAGGCCTGACCTTAGCGCCTCGCCCACTGGGGACTCTGATCTTGCCCTTTGAACCGCGACACAGTAGGGGATGCAGGTCCCCAGGGCAGACGGTCTCTCCTTGGGGCCACGGGAAGAGGAAATAAATCTGGACACTTTAACGAGCTTGGCCCGATTCTCCATCTTTCCGATTTGCCTTTGCTGCAGTGCCGTTTGGCCCCACGCAGCAGCCGCTCCTTTCTGTCTCCGCACTTTACTCTCTGCGAGCTCTAAGCCTTCGAGCAGCCAGAAGGGAACCGGAGCCACAGGGGAGTCGGGGCTCGGGAAGCCTTTCCTGCTGCTTCCCGAGATCCTCTGTTCTCAGAGGCTGTGTGCAGACTGGTGAGAAGACACGTTTCCGCGCTAAGAAGAGTATTTAGATGTGTTGACAAGATCTCCATAGCAACCAGGAACTCAAACAAGTGTCGCCAGAGACACACAAACTAGAAGGCGTATTTTCTCCCAAATTGGTCCCAAAATGGGGAGCCAGAAAGCTGGCCCGTGGGCTGGGGGTTTAGCGCTCACGTGGGCCGTCAGAAGCCAGGCGATCGTGTGCCTCGGCTGACCGGCCTGGGAGCTGAGCCGAGCGCAGGGGCTGGCCTGGTGCCTGTGGGAACGGGACCCAGAGATCTGCCTTGGTGGCTGTTCAGTCGTGCTTGTGATTAAGGAACAAAAAATAAAATAAAAACAAAACCAGCAACAAAACAGAAAAGGAAAATGATTCAAGGTGAAACGTTAAGGTGGGAGGACTTCCGGTATCTGAGAAACACAGTACACTGTTTCTGGGACCTGCTGCGGGGGCGAGAAGGGGGTGGGAGGGGCAGGTGAGAAAGAGGGAGGGAGGGAGGGAGGGACATTTCTGGAGCACCTGCGTGATAAGCCTAAACTGAGAGGCCAAAGGGCAGGGCAGTTAAGAGTGGGACACCAGAGTCAGGCTATCTGGGCTCAAAATGTGGCAGTGTCCTCTCCCGTGTTGTGGCCCTGGGCTCCGCTGAACCATTCTGAGCCTGTCTCCTCAGCAGTCAAATACAAGCTACGGAGATGAAATGAGCAAACACATATAAAGGGCTTAGAGCCCAACCTGGCACATAGCACATGTCCATTAATGTTGGCTATCATCATCATCATCATCATTATTTTTATATTAACTTACTTAATGTTCACAATAAGCAAAGAAGTGCGTAGTTTCAGTCCCCTCCATTCTCAGAGAAGGAAAAGGGCTCAGAGAGAGTGACTCCCTGCCCAGGGCACCCAGCTGGGGAAGAGCCAGGGACAGGACCAACTCCAAGCTGGACTGTCCCCTGACACCGTGATGTCTGTGGTAGGAGCCTGCTCCACCTCTGACTCTGTGTGATGGCAGAACTTGTCCTGGATCCTGAGACCTCAGTCCTGCAGTAAAGGCCCCGCCCACCCCCAACATGTGACACCTACTCGATGGATTGCATGGAGCAGAGTGGGCCTCCTTTGGTGAGTCCCTCACTTGGCCTTCTCACAGAGGGGACCCAGACCAACATCCTATTGTCCCTTCTTCCCCTCCTGGGATGACAAAGCAGTAAGCTGGGAGTCAGCAGACGTGGGTTCCAGTCCCAGCTCTGCCACTGCCCAATGGGTGACCTTAGGCAGGTTATTTTCCCAATCTATTAAATGAAGGAGTTGGAGCCAGCCATCCTGAGCTCTCTGAGACTCCAAGTTTAAGATCCTGAAGATCAGCGTGTCACATTTCACATATTAACATGAAAAAGTGAGTGTGCGGCCAGTGATAACCCCCCACTAATTGCTCCTTGGAAGTGCACCTGTTCAGCACATGCCGTCAGGTCAATGGGCTCCGAGAAACACTGGGAGAGCTAAGAGAGAACCTCTGCTGTGCATGCCTCAGACTTGATGTGTCCACACACAGGCACTTGCTTAGTCCTTAGAGCAGCCTAGTGACAGGGGACTGCTCTCAATGCCGGTTTACAAAGGAGGCACCTGAGATTTGGGGAAGTCAGGTCAGACCGGCAGCGATGATCTTTGGACACATGTATTTCTGACTCCAAATCTATGCTCATCACAGATTCCAGGCAAACAAATGACTTCCTGTTTTTGTTCTCTGTAAAGCATCTTGCCTTTCAGGAACTCTCCCTCACTCTCCCTCCATATTTCACACACGAAGGAACTGAGGTCCAGCTCACATTCCACAGCCCCGCAGCCTGGCTGCCCTGGAACAAAGCAGCCTCACGGAGGCCTGAAAAGCTCACGTCTGAATCTCTAGCCCATGGCTGGCTGGTGTCTTCTGAAACCAGCCACTCCGCAGTCTGCCTGGCAGCTGAAGGATTATTTCCCTGGTGGCGCAGACCCCACTCCCCACCTGTTTCCCATCTTCCTCAGTGCTGTCCTCTCTGGGTTCCTTCTTCACAGGCACTTAACGGGACAGCCAGCACTCACTGTGCCCACGTGCGCCTGGCCCCGCCCCCCCACGCAGCAGGAGCAGCCACAGCCCCTTCCTGCCCTCCTCAGGAGGCGGAGCGCCCACTGCCCTCCGGCAGCATTGGGGGCTTTGGAGCGGAGCACTGGCACGCAGCCTGGCTCTCTGCCCACTTTTAATCACGTGATCTTGGCCAGTCGCCCCACCTCTCTGGGCTTCAGCTTTTCTATTTGAAAAATGGATATTTCCTCCAAGAGTTTTATAGAGATTAATGAGTACGGAGCTTTAGATGCTGATTTTATGCAAGCACCAGAGGGGCTGTTGGGAGGGGTGTGAGGTATGGATGGTAGGGGCAGGGCCACCGGTGCTCAGGTCCCCACCGGTCCCCAGCAGCCCTGGAGGCTGGTTTACGTGGGCATGTTCGGTTTGTGCTTTCAGGTGGAGGGAAGGGTTTCACAGCTGAAGGAAAGCTTAAGACTGCCGTGCTGGTTATTGTGGGAGAGCTGGGCACCCAGCAGGAACTTAACAAATGTTAGCACTTTCCCCTTTCCTTCTTCTCACCCCTATCATTCTCTCCCCCCACCCCCTCACCCCACCTCTTTGTTAGATGGCGCAGCTCAAAACCAAACCCAGATGAAGGCAGCAGGAAGAGTGCAGAGCACTTGCAAAAATACCAAGTGCATCACCTGGGTGTGGAGTCCACAGTGGCGGGCAGGGCTTGAGGAGGCTGTGACCAGAGGGAAGCCCAGTGTCCTGTCACAGACTCAATGGCAGCTCCATGCTGAGGGCTTCCTGTCTGTAGTAAGCCCCAGAGACCAAGGGTCCTGGGAAACCTGGGCACAGACCCCCTGCTCCCATGAGGTGCCATTCACAGCAGGCTGTCCCCCTCCTCCTCCTCTCCTGAAGGGGGACCCAAAAGGAAACAAAGAGCCATGGATATGTGTGAAGGGAACCAGGAGGTGGGGAGGCCAGAATGAGCTGCTTCCTGCAAATCAGCAGGCTCCCCAGAAGGAACAAAACCTGCCATCCTCACTGCCCAGTTTCCACAAATACTCTGAAAACACAGCCGACTCCAGAGCAGCTCAGAAATTGGAGCCACAGCGCCACCTTCAGGCTAACTTCCGCCTCACATGTTTCCTGCAAAACTCCCCCTCTGGGCTGCAGGTAACATGTTGTGGGTTCAAAGCAAATCCAGTAAACCTGCGAGGCGATGTGTGCTCCTGTGTTCCAACAGATGAGGCTGGGAAGAAAGAAAGGTCATTGCTATCAAGTGTATTGCAGCCATGGTGTTGGGATCGTGCTCCAGGCAGTTACTGGCAGAGCTGGAGGTCAACCCTCCATCTTAGAGATGGAGAAACTGAGGCTCTGAGCCTGGTCCACAGCGACACAGTGAATTGCCAGCAGAGCTAGGACCAGGCTCTGGAGGCATCGAGGCATCGTGTGCCTCTCGACTTGGATAGTGTCTCTTGTTAATTCCACAATAGCTTTACTGTGCAAGAGATGGCCACCGTGAGCCTGTGCCACTCAGAAGTGCCAGGAGATGTGGCCAAGTTTCGAGGCTGCAGCTACAGCCGAACGTGGACTCCAGGGGGCCTCACGTGGATGTCAAGGGACTTTGTTCACAGGACTTACCTGCCTTCCTATACACCCTCACACCCACCCTTGCCCTCTGGCACACTCCCCCCACCCCTCGTGGCACACTCACCGTTGCTCTCGTGAGGGCTTCTCTGACCCTCCTCCAGGCCAGGGAGCCCGTCATCTCTGCCTCGGATCAATCACCACTGCAGCTGCTGGAGACGTCGCCCAGTGGTTGGACCCTCCTGTATCAGGATGATTTGTGGGTCTATTTGTCTACTTGGGAAATTCTGGCCAAGAAACACACTGTACTCTTCCCTGTGTCTCCAAGGCCCAGCCAAAGCCAGGCGTGGAGCAGGTAGGCACTCAGAGAATGATGGACGGATCGGATATGAAGTATCATTCTAGGGGTGGGTATCACCCTTTACATCACTTTCTATATCCTTTACATTCTAGAATACAAAGGAGACACATCTCTAAGAGTATCTGCTTCCAAGCCAACGCATAAAACCGTAACTGCAGACACGCCCGTGAAGTGGAGTGGTGTGCTGGCGTCGCCTGTCGTCCCCTTCTCCGGACTACCTCTTCCCCCTGGTTTCCCAGGGAATGTGCTGGAACTTAACAGTGGTTCTCAAGGTGTAGTTCCCAGATGTCTGTACCAGAATCACCTGAAGAGCTCATTAAAATGCAGGATCTGGGGCGCTGCCCCCAGCGATTCTCATTCAGTGAGTCTGGGGCAGGACCTAGGAACCTGAATTTTTAATCAGTGCTGCTCAAGTGATTCTGATGCATAAGTGTGTTTGGCAACTATTCCCTCGAGAGGAATGGCATTTTGGGACATGCTGGATGTTGCCTTTGCTGACTGGCCCGTCCAGACAGGTTGAAGAACTGACCCAAAGTCTGACGGATATTCAATGGCAGAAAGGACCTGTTGAGTCCTCAAACACCCAGAAGCCCAGAGAGAAGAGAGGGCCTCTAACCACCCCCCCCAACTCCCGCCCCTAGCCCCGGCATGAGAAGGCTAGCATACTCCCTGAAAGTGGCCTTTCCTTGGGCCCCTAGCAGCGGTGGGTGGGGCCTGCCGTGTCCTCCCCCGCCCCTGCAAAGCCCTCAGTGGCCTGGCTCACAGAGCGTGTTTGCCAAGGAAGAAAAGCCAGCAGCTGTTTTCAGAGACTGTTTCTACCTTAAACACAGCTCTCACTCCCGATCACAGGCCCTGCCAGCAAATGTTACCAGACCTGGAACACTGGAAAACTAGCCCCAGCTGTGTTCGGGCTAGAAAGGGCTCCCGGATGATGGCAGAACCAGAGGATCGTTCTGGGTGGGGAATGGCCAAACATCCTGGCAAGCTAGGGTGGGCCAGCAGCTCTCCCAGGCCAGAGCTCCTGGGAGGAGGAGAAAGGCAAAGAAAACATACAGCATGCCATTGGAAGGCAAAGAAAACGTAGAGCATCCCCCAAAAGACCTGCTTGCCCCTGTGGTCCAACTGTACCATACTGGCCCTTTGGTTGAGCACCTACTGTGTGCTGGGCCCTATGTTTTGGTGCCTTCCTGTTTTGGTTCTTTCTTTCAATAACCCCAGGAGACAGGCAATAAATAGCATTATGCCTGTTTCATGTATCAGGAAACTAAGATCCAGAATGATGAAGTGACTTGCCCCAACCCCAAGCTGGTCAGACTAGATGCAGAGTCAAGACTGGAATCCAGGTTTCTCCGAGTTTTCCAGGCTCCCTTGCTTCTAGCTGAGCTGCTCCCCCCACACCCCAGGCTGTTGAGGCCTCCCTGTCTCCCTCAGTCCAGAATCCTGATTGCCACTGAGTATAATCCTTCTGGGTCCTTAGACCTAAGTCACAGGCCACTTCTTCCCCAAAGCCCTCCCGAATCCCGTCTCCAATCAGAACAGAAGAGTTAATCGTTCTGTTCCCATAGCATTTGGCGAGGACTGGAGTTCAGTCCCGTTTTCCTCTGCCTTATAGCTGAGATTTTCCTGGGAATTCCCCTAAATTTTAATCTCCAATACCCCCAAGCACTGCCCTGCCCACCACGCCCTGGCCCCAGTGCCTCATTCAGAGTCTTCGTCCCTCAGCAGCCTTTCCGTCTGCCCCTGTTGTGCACAGCATAGGTCCAGGACCCACCTGCAGACTGAACACTAAATGAACTCCGCTCCCTCCCCAGCCAGCGCCTGCTAGTCCTTACTCAGGGCATTCGGTCTTTCTGCCGCATGGAAGAGCACTAAATTCTCAGCTACCAGACCTAGGTTTGCGACTGGAACCCATTCACTGTGTGACCTTGGCGGAGTCACTCAGCTCCTGTCTGTAGAATGGTGGGGGCGGGTGGGTAAAAAGATGGTCTCGCTGCCCCAGGGCTCTGTCAAGCACTCACTGTGTGTCGGATGGGGCATCCGACATCAGGCATTCGCATCCGTCTCAAGGATCCCATCCACTGAGCCGTCAGAGGAGCTGGGGGTGGGGAGTGCTGCCTGTGGGACACTGAGGCACACTCAGTGGGAGCAGGGGGTCCCGAGAGTGAGTGTGAAGAGACGAAGTGAGTGGGTCAGCTGAAGGGACCCAGGACAGCCGGGCCTGCAAAGTGGAGCTGATTTCATGTGTCACTGGGCGCAGCTGCTGCTCCCTGGGGGCGGACAGGGAAGTGGGGGTGGGGCCACTCATCAACCCAGCGCTGAGACTGCCACTCAGGAGCCTGCCCGCTGTGGGGGCCCAGTTGTCGGGGCTGAGGTTCCGGGCCTGCCCGAGGGGCAGTGGGACTGAGAAGGGGAGCATTCTGGAAATGCCTCAGAAGAAGAATCTCGTGGAGTCAGTGATGGTGGCACGCATCGGGGAGCAAATAGGGAAGCAGAGATGGTCCTGAGGTGTGACCCTGACGTGGTGACGTCTGGAGAGTGATGTACAGACACAGAGAAACGGGCTGAGAGCCTGAGAGCCGGCCCTGAGGGGAGAAGGAGCCCCAGGGGCAGGGGGCAGAGACCCTTAGCTTGACCCATAGGTCGCTGCTCCACTCTGAGCCTGTTCTGTCCTTGGGGAAATGCGGGAAGAACCCTGCCCTCCTGACCGGACGTCATGAGGCTGCCCTGCACCGATGTGGGCACAGCGCCTGTGCAGGGTAAGCCTCAGAAACTCGGTCCATTGAAATGCCAGGAGAGCCCTGGCTGGGTGGCTCAATTGGTCGGGGCGTCGTCCTGTACACGAAAAGTTCGTGGGTTTGAGCCCAGACCAGGGCACATGCGGGAGGCAGCCGATCAATGTTTCTCTCTCACACCAATGTTTCCTTCTTTTTCTCTCTTTCTCCCTCCCTCTCTCTCCTCCTTCCTCTCTCTCTAAAATCAATGAACATATCCTCGAGTAAGGGTTTGAAAAAATGGCCCTGAATTTGCAATTGATTTCTATTCCGCAACAAAATAATAACAACTATCGTTTATCGATCGTCGGCAATGTGCCCAACACCATGATAAGGAGTCTGTTTATGTTCATCCTCATGAGAACTCTACGAGGCCCCTCTGCATTTTACGGACCATAACACTGAAAATCAGAGAAATAAAGCAGCCTCCCTAAGATCTCAGCTGGCTATTGGCAGTCGCCTCCAGCAGCTTTCAATAAGCACTGAGTGGGTCCCGGGCTCTGGCTGGAGCACAAGGGGTGGAAAACCTGGCTTGGGCCTTCAAGGCACCTGACGGCACATGCCAGCCTATACAGGAACAGGTCTCTTCGAGCTATTTCTTCTGGAATTGTCTTTTTCTCTTCTGTGAATGTTGACAGACGGGCAACAAACATCCCCTGGCTGGACTCTCTGAGAACGGGGCACTGGGAAAGGATGTCAGGCCCGGAGACCGTTGTTCACGACCAGCCCCACCCGCCTGCCCGCCTTTCATCAACTTTGCTGGGTGCTATTATTCAGCTCCGAGACACCACCGGGCGCTGCAAAGCGGTTAATTACAGCAGGATAATCCCCTTCTTCACAAGAAGCTGATCTTCTGGGGTTGTGAGAAGATAAGATTTATGCCTCTTTCAATTCTTTTATTCTCTCATCAACATAGATTCATATTTCAGTTTCCCACATTGGAAACAAAAAGGAAACTCGCCCAGCCCACTGCTGCCTGAGAGAGATAAATGAGGCTGCACAAAGAGCCAGTCCCATACACTCCATCTCTTCCCCTTCCTTTCATGTTTGTGATTCTAAACAGAGTGAAAGGCAGTTGAAATGTATCCCCCGGCCGGCCCGCCGTCCTGCCTGGTCCTCCTCAAAGAGGGCAGACAAGCACAGCGATAGCAATCCGTGTGGTACCACGGAAAGGGGGAGGCAGCCCCCCATGATCCAGCCCCGGCCTGGTGAGCAGATCAGATAGAAAGACCTTTGTCTCCTGCCATTCTCTGGTCAGAAAATTGTTTCAAAAGGCCGCAGACGGAAGCTGGGTGCTGTGCCGCTGTGAATGCTTTCATTTTCTCGATAGCAACACGTGTGATGCTATTTGCTCAAAAGAAAAAGCCTTTCGATTTGGCTGCTGATGTGGCGTGACTGTGCCAGGGCCACGGCCAGTTTCAGAAGTGTGTGGACAGAGGTCGCCAGCAGATCAGACTGTGGAACGAGGCCAGGTTTAGCAGCCCTGCTGAGCAGAGGCTGGGCTCTTTTGGAGAGAAAAGGCCCACTTACCTGGGAGAGCAGGCCCCAGGGAAATGACATTAACCCTCTACAGAGGAACCGGGTTGGGCTATTTTGATTATTGGTGCTGCTATTCAACTGCTTTTGCTGTTAACTCTTGAGACTTCTGTTGGCATGTGAGGAACACGGGGACCACAGAAACGAGCTGAGGTGCCCGAGGAGCAAGTTGGTGGCAGAACTGGGAATGACAAGTTCTATTGATTACGGTCGATAGGGCACTGCGCAGAGCACCACCTTCTGTCGTCTTCACGACAACTGAGCGGTAAACATTATCACGCTCTCCAGGCTAGGAAACTGAGGCTCGGAGGAGGCCAGGTACTTGCTGGAGGTCACGTGCAGTTAGTGGCCAGCTCCCAGAATCCCCGAGCTGCACTGCCATGCAGTGCCACCTCCCCCGGGGACCCCTCTCAGGCATCCCGCTCTCCTCGAAGGCTTTTCTGCAGCTTCTGATTGGGGAAGGGGAAATCTAATTTTTGAAGATAATGAAGAAAGGGAGGAGAGGAGGAGAGGAGACTGCATGCAAGAGCCGAGCCGGCCTCTGTCATCAAACGTCTCCCCACAAGATATAAGACAGCGGTCTTTAATAGACTTTGAGATTCAATTATCCCTTTGTATTTCCAGCAGGCTCGGCATCGTCTGAATCCTTCTTTCACGGTAAACACACCCTAAGTCACAAACAGAATTTGAAACAAGACACGTTGGAAGGTCGTGTCGCTGTGAACCATCACTCAGCCCAGACACACTGCTTGGCCTCGGCTCCCGAGGGGAGGTCAGGAAAGGCCGTGGGCCGTCTCACAGATCACACGGCGCACCCCACGGCTCCATTCTGGAGCTTTTAAAGGCATGCTCTCTGCTCCTGGCCACCCTCTTTCAAGCCCTCGCAGGGAAGATAGCAACTCCTGACTCTGTCTGGATCATGCCTGTTATTTTTTCCAGAAGTTTTCCTCCTTTTTTCCTGCTACAAAGGTAACGCAGGCGCACTGGAACATGCTATCCAACAGAGTTATAAAGTGCAGGTTTCCTCACTCTTCCCTGATCCAATGCCGTATGGCGGAGTGAGCCACAGCTACCATCGGTCACGTGTGTCTTTCTTCATATTTCTTTGGGTTCATGTAGATATTAAAATTTCCCTAAACCCATTTTTCGGCCTTTTTTAACAAATATGGGATCAAACCATACTTGTTTCTCTACAACCTGCTATTTATAATTAACACAATAGCATGGGCTTTATTGATCTTTTCAGGTCAATAAAGACAAGGGGGACTCACCTGTCCAGAAAGTTTGCAAGTGCGAGATTGTGTAGTGTGACTGCACTGTAACTCTCCAAACCCCCCTGCGTCACTTCACGCTTCTGGATGTCGTGCCATTATATCATGCCTGACCTCTCATGTCTGTGAAAGCCAAGGTCTCGCTCCAAGTATAAACCATGTCTTTGGCAAGGCCCTTTCCGGGCTGGCCCAGCCTCGAGGAGAGAACTTCTTACTCTCACAATGTTCCCCAAAGCAGTCCCTGCCAAGGTAGCCCCGGCCTTTTAGGCAGGACTCAGAGACTTGTAAACAGCAGGTGCCACTGCTGTGAAATCTGGACTTCCTTCTGGCAATGAGAAAAACATAAAGCATAACTAAACCCTTCAGACGTCACAAACAGGCATATGAAAATACAACACAATTCCAGGCATCAGTCCAATACCCACTAGAAAGACTTGGGAAAACTGTCCTTGAGAACACAAAACAGCACTGTCTACCAAAGAGACAGTTTTTATGATGCTGCTGCGGCCCTTCGTTAGAGAGGGATGAGGTCGGGAGCGGAGACAGGCAGCAGGGGGTTTCTGCACTTGTTTAAACCGAATGCTAAACCACTTTGAGTCTGAAATGTCTTGAAACTGGAAGCAGATTCGTCCAGGCAGTCTGCTTTTCTGGAGCTCTTTTATGGAAGCCACATTCAAACAATTTTAGAAATCAAAATGAAATCTCCCAGAATGTATTAAGAGTTTGTATGCTTTAGAATTAGTCATTCTATTTCTAGGATTCTTTCCTGAAGAAATAATCAGCCAAGCCAGCCGAGACACACATAAAAGAATGTTTATTCCAGCATAACTTATAACTTAGAAAAACAGAAAATAAGCTAAATTGTCTACAACTGGGATATGTAACAGCACATGACGATTAAAGAAGATATTACCAAAGTGTTGACTATTAAGCATAAATGCTCAAGTGATGATGTTAAGTTAGAAAGAGAGATAAAATTGTATATTAAAACTATGTAAAAATATTCATAGAAAATACTGAAAGGAAATACACCAACAGTGGTTATCTGGATAAAACGTGTTATGTTTCTTCCTCTTCTCTCGTACTTTTCTGTAGTTTATAAATTTTCTAAAATGAGCCTGTATGAATTTTTATACTGGAGTAAATTAGTCTTAAACCACATATGAAAGATAGAATTGACTCAACTAATTTTAGGATAGTGAGTTCACATGCATGAGGAGAGACGGTGTGGATAAGGGTCAGATTTTCTGGGTTGGGGGAGTGAGGGAGGGTTTTCTCCCTCACACCTTGGTGTCTTTAATAGTGTGGGTGACATAGGACTTGTGGCCAAGATGGAGGCATAGGTAGATATGCTTTGCTTCCTTGCACAACCAAATAAAGGACAACAACAAATTTAAAATAAAAAAACAACCTGAAGTGCCAGAAAATCGAACTGTATGGAAGTCTGATACCCAAGGAGTTAAAGAAAGAGCATTCATCCAGACTGGACCACAGTGCAGCTACGTGGGTTGCCCCACCCTGGAGAATACTTAGGCCCCTCCCCTTACAATGTGACAGGTGCACCGAGACAAAGAAACATGGCCCAAATGAAAGAACAGATCAAAACTCCAGAAAAAGAACTAAGCAACATGGAAATAGCCAGCCTATCAGATGCACTGGTAATAAATAAAATAAAACACTGGTAATCAGGGTGCTCACAGAAATAGTTGAGTGTGGTCGCAAAACAGAGGAGAAAGTGAAGGCTGTGCAAAGTGAATAAAGAAAAGTATACAGAGAACCAACAGTGACAGACAGGAAAGAAACTGGGACTCAAATCAACAATTTGAAACAGAAGGAAGAAATAAACATTCAGACTTGAACAGAATGAAGAAACAAGAATACAAAATAACGAGGAGAGACCATCTAATTCATCATAATTAAATTACCCAAGATCAAAGATAAGAAGAGAATCTTAAAAGCAGAAAGAAGAAAGGAAACAGTTACCTGCAAAGGAGTTCCCGTAAGACATTTGGATGATTTCTCAAAAGAGACCTTATAGGCAAGAAGGGGCTGAAAAGAACTATTCCAAGTCATGAAAGGCAAGGACCTACATCCAAGATTACTCTATCCAGCAAAGCTCTCATTTAGAACGGAAGGGAAGATTAAATTAAGGTCAAGTTAAAGGAGTTCTTCATCACCAAGCCCTTATTCTATGACATGTTAAAGGGACTTATCTAAGAATCAGAAGAGGATTACAACTATGAACAACAAATTCATAACTATCAACAACTGAATCTAAGAAACAACAAAACAAACTAAGCAAACTAGAACGGGAACAGAATCACAGAAATGGAGATCACATGGACGGTTATCAGTGGGGAAGGGGGGAGGGGGAAGAGTGGGGGGAAGGTACAGGGAATAAGAAGCATAATTGGCAGGTACAAAATAGACAGGGGGAGGTTAAGAACAGTGAAGGAAATGGAGAAGCCAAAGAACTTATTTATGTGCATGACCCATGGACATGAACCACGGGGGTGGGGGATCCTGGCGGGGGGGGTGGGACAGAGGGGGATAAAGGGGAAAATCGGACGACTGCAATAGTGTAATCAGTGCAATACACTTAGAAAAAGAGTGCAGGTCACATAATGCAATGCCTTTTGCAGAAGGACAGGCACATGAAGAAAATTTAATCACTTAAATACATGGTACTTTCAATTCGCTCAGTGTTTAGTGTGCACCTACTATGTGCCAGGCCCTTGGGGAAATGACCAACCTCACATTCTCCTTTATTAAAAACAAGACTACCCTTGTGTCCACTGTCATATATGACTTGTGGCACATGGATTACCTTGATTTTTCTTCTATTGTTCTCAAAAAAGCAAATAAAAAGAACAATGAACAATTTGCGATTTGCAACAGATGTGGAGAAAGAACATACTGGAAGTAACCTCACGACCTACAAACTAAGACGGGGAAACCAATATTATCTGTCAATTCCTTACATACCATTCTTTTTCACTCTGTTAATCTTGCCTGGTCATTCCTGCTCACCGCCTCTGGCAGAACAACAGAAGCAGAATCAAGATCATTGGTGAATCTCAGTCACATAGGGTGGGGACAGAATGGAATAGTTTTGATAAACCAGATTGCCCCCTGATGTCCCTGTCCTGATCCCTAGGCCTGCTAACGAGTGGTTGCCTTTCCCAGCCACTGAGTGCAGCTACCCTGTCTGGCTGTCACATTTCCAAAACCAACACAGGACAGGAAGAACAGTGATCTGAGAGCATCTAGGGAAATGTCAACACGAAAGAGGCAGAATGGTGAACCGTTTCTGCTCCCTCCATCACTGAACAGCTCGGCAAATGCCCTGTGACGTGAAGGCCGTGGACTATTAGCAGCCGCCTCAAACGCTATTTATTAAGCACTGACTCTAAGAGGAATTGCACCCTCTCATCAAAAGCCAGGGGGCAGAGGGACCTGACTTGCCGTATTCCATTTCTCTCAGGGGAGCGTGCCTGTTTATACAGTAGCATTTTCTGTGTCACAAATGATTCAGAATCATCCCTTTCCCCTCTCCCTCTGCTGACATGGATTGGCTGCGTGGGGAGGTGGTTAGTGATAACGAACACTGCACAATGATCCTGTGAGGTGAGCGAGCAAAGGCTTGCCACACGTGAATCGCTGTCGGTGTCCATCAGGCACGAAGTGAATACGACCGGCCTTTGTACAAATGAGAAGAGGGCGGTGGGCTCCTGGTGAGAGCCAGGATGCTGAATCCGTGCCCTGGCCTGTCGAGAGGTACTGAGCCTGGGCGCAGGTGTGGACTCGGTCGGATCTGCGATCCAGCTCCAGGTTAGCCACTTGCCGGCTAGTGACTTTGGGTGTGTCATTCAGCCGCTATGAGCCTTGGTCTCCTCCTGCACCGAGTGGAGAGAACCCGCCCACTGCGTGGGGTGGCTGAAATGAATGACGGCCGGCAACAAGTGGAGCAGGCACGCCATTCACATTGTTCCCGTCCCTGGTTAACCGTTTGTAGCCGGAGGCCACCTGGCAGGCAAATCCACCCTGACTCAGGAAAGACGTGAGGAAAACCAGTTCAGTGATTCTCAAGGCAGGGCCTTTGCTGCTTAGGAAAAAAGGACGACACCTCCGAGGCAAGGTGCCTCCTCGGTTCTTCCTGCGTCTCTCCCGAATGCCTTCTGTGCTGCAGCACCTCTTCCTGAGCAGGCGCCTCGCTCTTCTGTAGCCTCCGCGCCCATCACAGCACGTGGCACATAGTAAGGGAGCGATCGTGGCGCTGTGGGGGTTGCACACTCTCGAGACAGGCAAGCCTGGGTTCGGGTCCCGTTCCGCCGCTTGCCTTTGAGCAACGCACTTCCTTATGCCTCAGAATCCTTGTCTGTAAAATGGGTAGTAATATCTTCTTTAAAGTTTCCTGTGTCTGAACTGAGATAATAGAGGGAAAGCCTAATACAGTGCCTGGGAGATTCTAGACACTAAGACAATTTAGCCCTTAATGAGAAACACTTGCTAAATGAACTCAAAGAGAAAAAGAATTCCATTCCATGAACAATGCACACGCCCCCCCTTCCCCAATATATACATGCCAGATCATATTTTCCTTTATCGGTATCAAGATGTAGCCACTGTTCTTTGTTATAGTGGCAAAGCTTTCCTCCAGCTCTGACTCTGTGCAAGCTCTGGTCTGCTCTTGGGATGGACACAGAACAAAACATGCTACCTACCCACTGCCATCCCATCAAAGAAGGGAAATCTGGTTAATAATGTGGAGGGGGTATCTCAGCCCCTCCCCCAAATATACATTAATTACCAATGGAATTTCCCACTTCCCAGTAAAACACCTGACAGGCACCACCTTCACCAAATGATCAAGGTCAACATCACCAGTGGAATTACGTACCCCCTAGTATGATACACATCAGTATCATATGAGGAAAACACATCACTCCTGTGATTTTCTTGCAGAAACTTCAAAACCCCAGTCTAATCTTGAGAAAACATCAGACAAATCCACATCCAGAGACAGTCTGCAAAATAATCAAGCAGTACTCGTCCAACGTCCAGGTCGTGAAAGACCAGGAAACTGGGAGGAACTGGCCCAGACGGGAGGGCTCTAGAAACACGTGAGGACTAAATGCAACACAGGACCCTCGACCAGACCTGGGCAAAGTTCGCCATCTTCTTCAATGTCAATGGCAGCCTCAAAGGGGTGGGGGGAGTTCTAAACACTGGGCTCGTGGAAGAGAGAAGGCTAAGCCCACAAATGTGACTGACAATTGGAGGTGAGAAGGATTTAGGAAAGGATTGAGGTCTAAGCTCCATTTCTTTTAAACCTGAGCACCAATGGTACACTCTCTCTCCGCCATCCGGGGCCCCTCAAAGCCAGCCTGGAGTGAGCGAACAAATCTGGGCCACCTCGGCATAGTCTCACAGCAGTATAACTTGCCCTTGACATTTTCATCAGTCATCAATATAAATATTCGATGGTGTAATATGGTAAAGTGCTTTTTTAGACAAAATATGTCATTTAAGTGAAATCATCAGATTGGGTAGCCTTGGGTTCAAGGTATTCTCAAAAGGAGGCACCTTGGTCCTCAGAGAGGGGGAGAACCCACATACCTAATTCCAGTCAAGTCTGAGTTTTAAAGTCCAAGTCAGGCTTTCACTTTTTATTTGAGGAAAACTGGGGGCCATGGAGGGGGAGTTGCTCAGACTCACCCCACGGGGCGATTTCACAGAACCACTGAAGGGCGCCATGCTGCCTCCTCCCAGTCACTGTTTACTGCAGCCTACTGTCCTGACCATGGAGGGGCCAGCTAGCAAGTACTGTACGCAGCAGACACGTGGGCCCCAGCTCAACCTCTGAACCGGACTCATTTGACACTAAGGCCTAAGCATCTCCACCAGGAAAGTACCCTGTAAGACTCAGGCACAGAGCACATGTTGCGACCTGCTGTGCTTCAGGCCAGACTGTGTGAGCATGTGTGTGCAGGCCCATGCCTGTGCAAGTGTTCGGATTTCCAGAATGTATCTGCCGAGTTCCACTATCTCAGTTCCACTTCCTTCTCTGTCCCCTGCCCCCTCCTCATAGTTCTCTCGCCTCTCTCCATTATGTCCTCGTCCACGCCTCAGGTTTGAGGGTCCAATCTGTGTGGTATTTGGTACCCTGATCTTCCTCCGCCTTCCTGTTTCAGTGTATGCGACGCAACGTGATAGTAACGTTGATACCAAAAGAATCCATTCATTCATCTATTCATCCATTCATGCGCTGGAGACAATTTGGGGCCCTGCGGATACAGTAGCCGACAAGAAAGACAAGATCTTTACTTTCATAGAGATTACGTATTAGTAGGGGGAGATAGTCAATCAACAAAGAAAGATAGAAGGAAATAGCAATAACGAGGACTGCTGGGACAAAACTGAATCAAGGTGGTGCCGAGGGAGTGATAGGAGGCTACTTCAGTTTGGAAGGGAGAGGGAGGGCCTCTTTGAGGAGGTGACATTTCAGTTCAGACCTAAATAGGAGAGACCCAGCTCTGCAAACACCTGGAGGAATGGGGTTCCAGGCCAAGGGAATAACTAGTGCAAGGACCCTAAGCAGGTGCAGTCTTGGCAGACTAAAGACAGTGTGGCAGGTCACAGTGAGTGGAGGGGCAGAGAGGGGTTCCAGATAAATCCAGATCACGCTGGGTCTTACGGAGCTCTGTGAACGGTGTGGGCAGACAATCAGTAGTTCTAGATAGCGGAGTTACAGAACCTGACTTGTGTTTTAGACAAAGATTTTGGCTGTTGCTCGGAGGATGGAGTAGGGGTGATGGAAATGGGCCATAAGATTAGAAGCAGGGAGAACAAATTAAGAGGCGTTGCACTTAACCAGGTAAGAAATGATGGCGCCTGGGTTAGGGTGGTAGAGGTGAGAACCGTTGGTGGATTTGGGATCCGTTTGGGAGAAAAGCTAGTATAGCTGGTTGATGGACAAGCTGTGGGGAATCAAGCTTGCCCCTGGGTTTCTGCCTTGAGCACCCTGAGGCGTGGGCGTTCTTTATTTGAAGTAAAGAACTCTGGGAGAGGGAGGGGTTGGGGCAGGAAGTGGGGTTTTGTAGACACGTTAAGTCTGAGATACTGATTGAAGAACCGACTGAAGCCCCCGTCTCATACTTTCTATGTCCCACCAGACAAAGGCCTACGACGTTCCAGATGTGGCCTTCTTCTTCAATTCCTTGATAAGCAAGAATAAAGAGAGAGATAACAGAACAAAATACTCAGTCTTTTGTAAAAACACTTCAGAGGTTTGGCCTGTGAGCGACAGCCTTCGTGGGCAGGTACAAGCAGGCCATCAATCACCGGGTCACGCCAAGCGATTGTTCAGGGTGCAAACTAATTAAAAATTTAATCCCGTGATTTTCATCTTAATCTCTTTTCCCCATTAGCTTTAATCAATGACCACACATATAATTTAGCGGAACTTTTCATTTAGATAAATGGCTGAGTCAGGTTCCTAATTAGTCTGTTTGTTATGAACCAATTGATAACTAAAATTATATACTAATTACTAAAATCCACACACTAATTTTTAAGATATTGTGTTAGCACAAAAGACCTGTTTCTGCTAACCCACAAGATAGCCTCCCCGTCTTACACTCGCTCACCATGTCTCCAAACCCACATCTCTTAACTTTCAAAAGCCGAGGGGCCGCGTGCGTGTGGGTCAACGACTCGGGTGAGAAGTGTCTGCCGTCCTTGCCCCGCACTGACGCACAAGCAGCGGTGAAAGTCGTATCAGTAAGAATATCCCTTAAACGTCTTTGCTACCTGGGGGCTTCTGCTCACCCTGCCCCCCAAAAAAAAATCAGGCCAGATTTTTAAAACAACTCAGCAAAACTGAATGTGGGGACGTGAGGACTGGTCTGAGAGAGAGCGACCTTTTCAGCCTGTTCCAGTGCCACAGTGGCTGCTCACGACGAGGCCTGTGAGTCAGGGGGCATTGATTTGGTGCCAGTCTTTCTTATCTATGGCAAAATCTCTACCACTTTCAAGTCTCACAGCGTCTCTTAGGATGTCCAAACCGTGAAGTTCTTCATGTAAAAGAGATCTTCGTTTAAAAAACAAAACCGCCCTGGCTGGCGTAACTCAGTGGATTGAGTGCGGGCTGCGAACCAAAGCATCGCAGGTTCAATTCCCAGTCAGGGCACATGCCTGGGTTGCAGGCCATGGCCCCCCGCAACCGCACATTGATGTTTCTCTCTCTCTCTCTTTCTCCCTCCCTTCCCTCTCTAAAAATAAATAAATAAAATCTTAAAAAAAGAACCCAATGGCTCTGGACTGCTGTAGCCTTTTCAGCCCTGTAACAGAGCCTTCTCCAGATGGGTCCTCACTGCTGTTTCAGGAAAAGGATGAGATGGGCGAGGAACGGTGTTTACCATGGATGAAACCGGTAAAGACGCCTCTCACGCTGAACACTGCCTCAACACCAGGGGAAAGGCTACCGAATGGCCCATGGAGGTCATGGCTAGGCACCGTTAATGAGTAAATCCTGAAGAGAAAATGGTTTTTCCGGCTGCGGAGACCTGTGCACACACACATTTCACGGCAATGAAGTTCTGGACACTAAGATGATCATCTCTGCCCACATGTTGCATCTGCCTCTCCCCACAGCTCTCTGAGAACCGGCTGTGTGGTGGGTTTTCCACACACATGGACGTGACCTGCGGCCCAGCCACCTCCCCCTTTCCTCCCTCTCTTGCCCTCCCCTCGGACCCCCTCTCACCGACAAACCGCTGCAGGCGGAGATCGGGAGCTGCTCAGTCAGGCCGCGCTGGATCGGGGACAATAATAGGGCAGAGAAAGGGAGCAGAGGACTCCTCACATTCTCAGCTTCCAGGGGGCTCCAGGGCCACTGGAGAGGAAGTGACAGGTCACTTTGTACCAGAAACAGAAGTCGGGCACGGGTCCAGGTCGCCGCCATGTTGTGTGTGGCAGGAATGGATTGCAGCCCTGAGATTGAGTAAGCTCCAGACCCACCACGGAGAGGGCAAATGATATCCCTTTGTCTGTCTTCTCTTGTTCTGTCATTCTAACGGTGTTTGCTGACCTGACCAGTTGTCAGGCACGCTGCTGCACACCAGAACCCACTGAATGGGCCCCACAGGACACTTTCCCTCCTGACAGTCAAACCTCCTGGCAATGGACACTGAAGAGTCAACCATGTGGTGCCTGCTGTGGTTTGAAGGGCCAAGTAGGCCCAGCTGGTTCGGGAGCATCTTCTGAAGCTCATTCGACTTTGGTTATTTGGGCGAGGGAGTGGCATGGGGAATGGCAAAAGGTAGCTGGGAGGTGGGCAGTGGCAGATTCAGTGTGTGGAATGTGCAGAATTGGGTGACTGACGGGTCTGGACACAGGGTGGGTGCTGGGGTACCACACACTGGAAGGGAACACAGGAGGGGGAAGGGATTTGTAGGAATTTCTGTGTTTAGACATGTTGAGCCTGTGGGATGCTCTAGTGGAGACACTCAGCCAGGATGTGCCTGTTTGGACATCTTGGGTGTGAGGCCTGAGTTGGAAGCACCTGTCTTAGATTTGTTACCGAAGTCAAGGGGTTCACCACTTGGGGTGCCTTATTAAAGATGGAGACGTGGTGGTCAGAAGGTAGTTTTATTTACTTGCAGCAAGTAAAGGAGACGTGTTGATTTCTTCTTGGCAGTTGGCTCTGCGTTCATCCAGGTTGAGTTCCTGTGAGCTCATCTTGTTTGCAGCGGCAGCTGCAAAACACTTTTTAACATTTAGCTACATTTTAACATTTAGCAAGAATGTTACATGAAGAAGAAATGGAAAACAAGTTTGAGACCCTTGTGCTAACAGATTGGTTGTGCTCGGGGATGGGAGGAGAGCGGAGGCCTGGACACGGTTGCCTGGAGGGGGGAAAAGCACTTGGTAGGGAGGCTCGCGTGTCCTCAAGACCTCCTCCACTTAAGGAGAGAAAGAAGAGCAGGCAACCTTAGGAGAAAAACTGGGAGAACATGGTGTTTCAGGAGGAAGAGCTTCAAAAAAGGCTAACCAACTGGGGCAGTTTTCACGAGAAATTAGGGAGATGGAGGCAGAGACGTGGGGTGACTGCACAGGCAGTGCCGTCAGCCGGAGCAGATGGGGAGGCCAGCGTGAGCTGACGTAAGACCGTGTGAGGGTGATGGCGGGAACCTGGAGACGAGGGAGCAGCCAGGCCTCCCGAGGAGTTGCCCGTGAAGAAATGAGGATACCGGAGGGAGGATGTTACTACTTCTCTATTATTTTTTTAAGATTGGAGAGACAGAAGCTTGTTTAAATACTGATGAGAAGGAGCCAGGGATGTGGGATGTTCATTGACCCGTGACCAGATTGACCCGTGCCCAAGAGTAGCTCATGAGAACAAGTCTCCAGAAGGTGGTACAGGAGGAGGGGATGCACAGAGCAGGAGGAGGGGGTGCACAGGGCAGGAGGAGCAGCCCACTGCAGGTTGTCACCCTGGGAAAGGAAGACGGGCTGGAAGCAGGCGGACTTCTGGCATCCGTGCTGTGGAGCAGGTTGTGCATTTCACGAACCCAAAGGGTGCCACTGACTGCAGTGTCATCCTGACTTTGAACAGTAATCACGACTGTCTCCTGAAATATGGCGGTGAAGAGCTTCAAGGGAAGGGCACTTGTTTCTAATTCACATGCGGTGGCCCTAGCACCCGTGAGCAGTGGAATTTGGGTGCTGGAAGTTGAGGTACTTCCTGCAGCATGGTGCGTGTTCTTCCTGGAAAAAGGAGTCAGTTTGTTGAAGGAAGGGAATGGAGTATCTGAGCGGCTTGTGGACAGAGGAGGCGGCATGCGTAGTTGTTTCTGCGTGGAGAGAAGGCGGAGAACAAGCAGGTTTCAGCTACGTAAACCCCAGGCCAGTGAGGTCCGTGCAGGAAGTAGATGAAGTCACCAGTGTTGGCCTTCTCTCGTTCCATTGAGGCATTTCCAGCAAACGGAGGTGGCTTTTTGCCTCTGGTGTAATGTTTTGGCAGGCAGATTGGGGCATCTGAACCTTGCCGATCATCTTGCCTCCTGGTGCAAACTTGTTTTCCATTTCCCCTGAAGGACACTGGGGTGCCGCCCTCACTTCACAGGGAAATGTGTGTGTTTGTTTGTTCTTTGTGGAAGTGGAGCCAGAGGCCGGCTTTTAAAAATGCATCAGGTATTCTGCTTCTAGGGCACAGGTGGCAAACACAAGGCCCACGGGCCGAATCCGGCACTCCACCTTGTTCTACCCGACCCAGCACCTTGTTTCTGCCGGGCGGCAGCACTGAGCTCCTTGCCCCTAGTTAAGGAGTAGTTACATTTATGCAGTCCTAAAGTTACATGCGGCCCTTTGAAGGCAACCACGAGGCTGATGGGGCCCCCGGTGAGAATGAGTTGACAGCCCTGTTCTAGGGACATGGGGTAGATGCATTTTCTTCTTTTTTCCCCACAAAGTCAACTAAAAACCCTGGACGTTGCATACAAAACCAACATAAGACTGGAAGGCGGAGAGAAGACACGGTGACGAGGGATGTCGGGATCCAGGGAGCAGTGGTTGGAGGGGGTCACCTGGGTTTTCACTTTAATCATAGGACCCAGACTTGGAGGTGAAGAAACCGGGGACCCAGAAATGCTGAGGAACACAGACCCGTCAAGAAAGTGCACATGCTCCCTTATGATTCCCTTCATATGAAGTTCTAGAGAACTCTGATCAGCAGCGACAGACGTCGGTGGCCACCTGGGAACAGGAGGCGGGACGGGCAAGATGGAGACACTGGAAGGGGCAGGAGGACTCCCGGGGGTGACGGATACACCCATTCACGGTCTCGAGGGTGGCGATGGTTTCTTCGGGGCATGCACATGTCGGAATGTAGTCAAGGTTACGTGTCTCAATGTTCCTTTTCTTGCAGGTCACTTAAATAAAGCTTAAAAAAGAACGCACTGCTGAGCTTTATCCAAGCTTAACCTTTGGCACACGTATTTCTTCCATTCCCCCCTCACCTGTGTGTCTGTCCAACCCATTTCCCTCCATTCTCAAGATGCAAGTACCGTCGTGCACCACGAAGGGACGTCCTGGTCAAAGGAAGACCACACAGCGAGCCTGCGTGCGCAGCAGGTCTGTGTAAGCGCCACACTCTGCGGTGTTCACACGGACATGCGACGGCGCGTTTCTCAGAACAGAGAGTGGGCCTGACTGTATGAGGAAGCTGAATCTGATGTGTATCATTCTCATGCGTGACTTCTGTTTTACAGTGTAAGCCTTCACAAACATCATATACCGTCGGTGTGCAATCCCTTCACACATTTCATACGTGGCGTATTGTTCTATAACTTGCATCCTTTGTTCAACATCATGTTTAGGAATCAACTATGTAACAAAACGTTGGGGCAAGCATCGTGACGCCTCTTTCATAGATGGAGAAACTGAGGTTCGGCATGGTGAGGCAAGTTGCCCGAGAATGAGTGAGGGTGAAGCCAGGGTTGAACCAGGTGCAGCCTGAGTCCAAATCTGAGCTTCAGAAAGTGACTGCAGGGAGCTTTTCCCCGGGGCTGCCGCGAGCAGTGCCTTTCCGGGCCATTTGCTCTTCTGCACCTCTGAGGTTGCTTGGCACTCGGGTTTGGCCAGGTGTCTCCTTGCCATCTTCGACTGCATCTGTGCTAGAATCAAAGCCCACCCCCCACACCCTGCCTTGCTTCCTCAGCTTGGTCCCTGCATCCCCTCCCCCAACCAACCCTGTCTCTCCTTGTCTCAGCAGGGGTTCTTAACCTCTGTCAAGCCAGGGACCCCTCAGGCAGTCTGGTAAAGCCCCTGGGCACCCCAGAGTAATATTTTTAAGTGCTTTTTTGAAACATAAAATTACAGTTATATTGAAATACTATTATCAAAATAATTTTTTAAATTATGAGAATAATATGTACACTTCTTTATTAATGCCTTACAGAACAAGTTCTAACAGTGGATTTAATAAGCAATTTAGAAGGAGTATGAGCATAGACTTTGTTTTAACATATCTGCAACAACTACAGTATGACATGGGAAGATCTAATTTCTATTGATCTCATTTCTACTGAGGACAATAGGAACTGATACTATTCCTGCAGTTTGTTGCTACTTTCCAAGCTAAATTTTTACAACTAAATTTCAGTTAGAAGTCAGTGAACACATAAAATATATTTCTCCCCACCCAAGTCCCCAGACCCACTGAACCCCGTCCGTGAACGTGTCAGAGGCCTGTGGACCCCAGGACAAAAGTCTTTGAACTTGCATCTCACCGGAGGGCCGAACCATGAAGTGGAGGAGCTTGGAATCAGCCGGTTCTGCAGGCAGACAAGAAGTTGACCCTACGGCCTCGAGTTTTATGTTGAAGACAATCATTTTCATTTCCCTGATCAAGAGCTACAGCGGGGCCTCATGCACTGCTCAACATGCCGAGGGACTTCAAAAACATATGCCTGACAAGGATAACTTGTAACTCTTAGATTTAGGGCAGAGCAGGCTATCAAAGGCCTGAGCAAAGCTTTGCAAATTCCCGATTGTCAGTGATCTAGTCTAATTCTGTGGCCGTTCGTTACAGACTTTTTTTTCGCCCAAAGAAAATTATTTTATGGCTTAATGTGAAAGGAAGCCCCCAGCAGACTCCCCGCTGCTCTCACCAAAGCCGGGCGCGGATCCCCTCCGGTTTCAGGCCTCCAAGAATGCCCTGCCATTTCCCAGGGGACCACGAGGTCTACTTCAAACAGATCTGCGCCAGGTTTTGTCATTTGTGAAGCTCACCATGGTTGCGGTCCTGCTCTTGGCTCCCCACACCTCAATTAACCACCGGCGATGCCTTCCAGCGTGTCAGGGCCCCTTCTCTCTGCCTCGTTATTTTATATATTTTGAAATGCTGGCTTTTCAAGTTAAAGATCAATTTTATTGCTTTTTTGGTGAAAGAGGGAAGCATACCTGCTCTTGGTAGGAAAATGAAAAGATACGGAAAAGAAACAAGTCCTCCACTGCGGCCGTAGCACACGGCACCCCC